>WEKW01018513.1:63391-85673 GCA_013389905.1 Sula dactylatra | reverse complement strand
GAGTTCGAAGACCCGAGGGATGCTGAAGATGCTGTGCTCGGTCTCGATGGGAAGTACGTGTATGCCTAAAACCTCCTTGACTTGAGGGATGCAGTTTCTGATCTCCTCAGGCAATACCGATCATCAATATATGCTCTGTGTGTAACCAGCAAGGGGAAAAAAAGCATTCCTGTAATTAATACACACTATGTCTTGCAGGATAATATGTGGCTCCAGGGTTAGAGTGGAAGTGTCAACAGGGATGCCTCGTCGCTCCCGTTATGACAGGCCTCCTGCTCGGCGCCCCTTTGACCCTAATGACAGATGCTATGAGTGTGGTGAGAAAGGCCACTATGCTTATGATTGTCACCGCTATAGTCGCCGAAGGAGGAGCAGGTATGTGTGGGGCCAGAGCGTCGGTGTTGCTTCGCCAGTTCACTTTTGTGTAGCTCTTGTTAGAGAGAATGTTATGCCAGTTTTAATGTTGTAAGTCAACAGGTGTATATCACAATTTTTTTTGCTAATACATATCAACTGTTAATATCTTAATAATCAACCTGGTCAAAACCTTTCAGGTTTCTTCGTTTGAGTCAGTCGCCTTGATTCAGAATGTCACGAGCCTTAAGATTTCATGCTGAGGCGCCTTGCAAATCCGACACTTAAGATCCTCCTAGACCTTGAGGTGATCAGCATAAGAGGCCAGATCCCCTCGAGCCATCTACACGTAGCTTCACCTTATTCTTTAAGGGCAGAAAAATTGAGACGGTGATCGCCGTAACAGTAAATTTGGCTTTCAATTGGGGCCCCCCTCCGGTTTAGAAAGAGGAACACCAGATTGACCACATTCCCACCTAGAAAAATCTTCTTGCGTCAATCAAGCCTCACCCTGGCTCATTGGGCTGTCAGTTTGATCGTCGTTAGATTGAAGAGAACACCTAGATGCAGCGATCGGCTATAGATACTTCTAGATCGTCTAGATCTGCTAGACCTTGGGCCAAAGAGGGTCGACCTGCAAACTTGCAAGGTTTATTTTAAATACGCATTACAGTGTTTTCTATTCTAATGTAATTCTGCAATGTAATTCAGCTTTTAACATTTTTCTAGGTAGTAAAATGCTCAAGACAAGTAGGCCCAGAGATTTTTCCAACTGACAGATGCTAGTGGTGTGTTTTTGTTGGTTTGGTTTGGTTTGGTTTTTTTTTTTTTTTTTTTTAGTTGTCTGAAATCAGTTTTGACTTCAGCAGGGCCTCATGTGCACTGATTGCTGCAGCTGTTTCCTGATACCTCTTTTCTCTAACCTAAAACCAGGTCCCGGTCTAGATCCCGCTCCAGGTCCCGAGGAAGAAGGTATTCTCGGTCACGCAGTCGGAGTCGTGGTAGGAGGTAGGGTTCTGGCTGTTGTGTTTTCATTTTTTCTCTTACTCCTCCCTTTGTCCCACCCCTTGTCCTTGTGAAAAGTACCTTGCAGTAATTTTGTTTGTTTTTTCTCTTTGTTTTATAGATCAAGATCAGCTTCCTACCGCAGGTCCAGGTCAATCTCTCCTCGTAGGTATAGATCATTTTCACCCCGCAGATCTCGGTCTGGTTCTTTAAGGAGATCAAGGTATGTGTTTTCTGTTAAACCCACAACATTGTTGAAAGAACATAACTGTTGGAGTTAAGTTTATATTTTGCAGTCCATGTGTTTGCAGGAACCTTCATGGTGCTGCATCCTTGAGAGCTAATCTGAATGCTTTATTTGAAGTTAAAAACAAGCATATAATTTTGGAACTGATGTTTCTGAGCTTTTTTTTATACCGTACCGAAGTTGTAGCCTTGATCTATGGTTAAGGTTTCCTACTTCAGCTTCAAGGGTACAGGGAGTAATTATGCTTACTCAACTAGGGCAGTAGGATTTATTATGTGGATGGTAGTACTGGCCAAATGTACTACAGGTTTCTAATAATAAAAGTTATTTCTGCAAAAAATTAGTTCCAGGGAAAATCTCTGAGATCAGTATCATAAAAGCCAAAGAATGCTATTTCAGCTATATGAATTGTGTAATGCTGCTTGAGGTTTCACTTTTTTTTTTAAGATCTAGGTCCAGATCACGCTCAAGGTCCCGATCTGTTGTATGGCCTCGAAGCAGGTAAGATACCTGATTTAATTCAAACCAGTAGTAGTTTGGGTGGTTTTTTTTTGGTGGTGTGGGGTTTGGTTTGGTTGCTTGGTTGCTTGGTTGGTTTTTTTTGTCTTCCCTGTGGGACTTTGGCTGGAAGGGGTTGTTGTGCATTGTAGCAGTATTCACACTTAATAATATATGCCTTTTCACAGACTAAAGTAATGGTCGATTTCTTGTAATAATATCTCAATGAATTATTACCTCAAGAGTCCTGGTGCCACAGGCAGTATTTTGAAGGACTTCTCTGACATGGAGCCCTGGTTTTGTAGATCTGTATGTTTTCCATGCTGAAATGGAAGTCGAGGAAAATGGGTATAGAGTAAATGCTCCTGCATTGTTTTCCTCTGTCTTTTCTGATAAGTCTTCCTTGGAAGAAGGGTGAAAGAGTAGGATAAAAATGTGATGTACGTGAGAGCTGATAAGTTGGAAGAAGTTGTCTTTTGTTTTGCATTAGAATGGGGGAAGAGAAATGTTGTTTAGGTGCCTGCCTGCTACTTTAGGACTTCCACATCAAGCCTTTAAGGGGATGATATTACTAGGGCTGTCCTGACTTATTACTCAGGAGATGACTAGCCAGGTTCAAATTGCATGCCGCTGCTGCGGAAGAGTCTGGATACTGCTGATGTTGCTTGGTGACTTCTAGTTCTGGACAGTCGTGTTCCTGCATGAAAGACTTGATACTCTTATTGAAATTTCTGAGTAATGCTGACTTTGCGTAGGTCTGCAATTGCAGTGGTGAGAAGTGGTAGTTCAGGACTGGAGTTATGGAAGCATTGTGAAAATTCCAGCCAGTGCTGGTCCTCTGCTAATACAGCAAAACACTAGTATGTAACCGGTGTTGCTTCTAGAGCTTTTGATCTGTGGTCCTGCTTTGTTGCTGTGCCTCTTGGAAGGAGGATTTGCCAAGAGTTCGTGTAGTAAGATGATGCTCTTGTGTGCTTGCCTTACTGTAGTGTTTACCAAAGGAAGACATGCTCATGCTACAAAATACAAGTTCTGGGTAGTTGTGAGCAACTGTAAATGTGATACAGTAACAAAATTACTGGTTATAGGGTTAGGAACTGTGAGGGAGATGGCTCAGCATAGTGACCAGGAAGGTTTCAAAGCAGCGTCACATAGCTCTTTAACTTATGCCAACAGTGTCCATTTAGAGTATTTCTATAAGTTAATAGGCCAGATGAAGGTGAATCTTGATTACCCTTTAAAAACAGTTCTGCGCAGAAATAGAAGTTTCTTACTTTTTTGACTGAACCTATTAAACAACTGACTATCCTGAACCCTGGGCTTTCTGATGTTCAGTAATACCACATGCCTGAATTCTGACACTCCAGGAGGACAAGTATTTTCTAAGTGACAGCAAATACTTGAGTTGGTAAAGTAACGTGATAAACATGGGAGGAAAGTCTCACCGTTCGAGTAGATTTTAATTCATAACATGAACTGGGAATATTTAGTAGCCAGATATCGAAAACTGGAATGCTGTTTTAATTGGGATAACTGATGAAAAAGCCATATTATACTCAAATAAAAGTGCCACTGTGAACTTGATCTGAAGAATGCCTCCGCTTTTCAGCACACATGCTTACCTGCGGC
The DNA here is from genome assembly GCA_013389905.1 of Sula dactylatra. Classification (NCBI taxonomy): domain Eukaryota; kingdom Metazoa; phylum Chordata; class Aves; order Suliformes; family Sulidae; genus Sula; species Sula dactylatra. The sequence goes on along the minus strand of WEKW01018513.1, from coordinate 81,940 downwards.
TGATTCCAGGCTCTCACTGTGCTATTGAAAGATTTTCTAAGATGACACTTGAAACTATTCTTCCCTTTACGGATGGGATACTTGCAGGCGGGGTGGGAGCCTGGTACAAGGTCTTCTGTTTTGTGAAAGTGGTAGCTGAAGCTTTGCTGGGAAGCTTGTGCTTGTAATCTTGTCTTCTGATAAGTGGGGTCTCTGGAATAAGAGCTAAGGGATTCATTCTCCTGAAACACCACAAGAAAAGCCTGCAGCACCAGAGCCGCCTTCTCTGGTTTGTGATGCTATGTGGTATGAATTTGCTGTTGCTGGTTTAGCTAACTTTCATTGTATGTGCATGCCACTGGCTGCTTTGCTGAGCTTTATTTTTCTCCTGTCGTAGGTCTGGGTCCCATGGTAGATCTAAATCTGGCTTACCTGCTAAAAGGTGAGCGTATAAATACAAGTAGCACTCAGGGGGTTTGGGGGTTTTTTTTGGTGGTTTGTTTGGGTTTGGTTTGGTTTTTTGGTTGTGATTCAAAATCTCTGCTTGGACCAGTATTTCAGTTGCATGTGGAAGATTTGGGGGGGGGGGGTGGTGTTTTTGTGTGCTTTGTGTTTGTTTTTTAACAGTTGATTTAAAAATTTTTCACACATTATCCATTTTTTAATAGCTGATTTTTGTGGGATTGTGTAGGCAATTCTTCCAGAAGCATTGTGGATACAGGTTTTTGTTTAACCCATGATTGTGACAAAAATATTTTTGACAGAATTTGGGACATATCTTTCCCTATCATTGTTCTCAGCTGTCCATAGTTCTGTCTTTCTGACACTCCTCTACTTGAATCACTGCTCCTGCTTTGCAGGATTACTGTGATTATTTTATAGATGCTTTGAAGCTGTGTGTTGCTCTTTTCCTGAGGACTCCAGCTTTCAGCATTTTTCCTTCCCAGCTGCAGCTTCTTGCTTAAAGTAATTGGGTATACTTGCTATCAGCAGCATTAAGGGTGGTGTCTTCTAATGCATTTAACAGCATCAAACTGTTCTGTTTTTAAATGGTCAAAAGTTGTTTCTTGAATATATACAAGTTGACTACATAGATTTTTTTTTTTATTTTTTTTTTAAACAGTCGCTCAAAGTCCAGATCACCCTCTCCAAAGAGAAGGTAGGAATATCTTAACACTGGAATGTGCCATACAGTTGCATAGAACTAGTGTCTGGAGTGTTTCCTATAGAAGTTAACTTGTGCAAGGATAAAAGCCTAAGGTTTTTCACTTGTCTTAATTTGTGAACTATGAAAAGATGAAGTGTTACAGGCACTTCCTACCACTGCTAGTCAGAACTTAATGATAATAACTCTTAAGGTAACCTGCTTTTAATGAAATCTTAAAGGACAACAGAAAATGTGGGCAAACGAGAGTCAACTATCCCAAAGTTCCTGAGGAATTTAGAATCTGGGGAGGAAGTGAGTGATGGATGGTATGGAGCAGACCATGAATACGTGGTAGGATTAAGTTCCTGCTGGTGGTTCCTCACAGCTGGCTCTCACTCAGTTCCACAGCTGCCAAGTTTTGCTATGCACTGTGAAGTCAGAAACAAGTTTTCCTACGTAACCGGAGAAGTATGTGCTGGAATTTGTGGTCTGAGATAGTGCCTTATGGCTAGCCCTAAACTGGAACCACGTAGATTAGGGCAGAGCAAGACGACTTCTGCACAGCTGGAGGGCAGGCTCCAGGGTGCTTTCTGAGCAGGCTGGATGTCTCACCTAGCTGTCACACCTGATGTCTCTTATTTTGCCTGCCCTTTCAAGCTTAAAGCAGTTGTTACTTATGAAGATATAAAATATAACATTTTTCTCATTATTCATGAACTGTAAAATAGTGTGGGGAGGGGGGCATTATGAGGTGGCAGGGGGAGGGCTCCTGAGCAGAGGAAACCTGGGGCAGCATGCACAGTTTCCGGTGGGTTTGCTGTAGGAGTTGCTTTTAATCTTTTTCTTTCCCTTTCAGTCACTCGCCATCAGGAAGCCCTTGAAGGAGTGCAAGTCCTGAAAGAATGGATTCGAATTTGAAAAGTTTAAGAAAAAAATTTATTTTGTTTACATTATTATAAGGGATTTTGTGGTGTCTTTATAAATGTAAGGGCTTAGTCCTAGAAGGCTGTTTCTATTGACTAACAATTGGCATGAATCTGGATCTTTTAAAAGTCTTATTAGTTGACTAATGCAAAACTCTTTTGTTGTGTTAACGTTCTGTGATCTGGAAATGTTGGGCTTTTTTATTGGCGTGTTGAAATAAACTGTGCATTTCTAACTAAGAAATATTTTGTGATAACCCTGCTGTTTCTGTTAATACTTGGGTAGCTGAAGCAGGTCATGTGTCACTGCAGTGGAAACCAGGAGGCAGGCTGTTACAGGCACTTGTGAACTAAGCGTAGTGCAGCAGCCAGTCAGCGGCTGTTGTGCAGGCATGTGCCTGTTGTAGGACTTCATTCCTGCAGAGCACCAATGAGGGTGAAGTTACTGGTACCAGCTGTTGTTCTTACTGTTCAGTCATGAATGTTACAGTGGTCTGTACCTTGTGTTTTTATTTGCACCTCCTCAAAGCTCAGTGAAGCTGAAAACCTGTTTCAAGGTGCACGTATGCTTGATGATTTGACTTACAAAAATGTCTACAAAGGACATTAACAGATGGAAAAAAACCCAAGGAATGTGTGAATGCTGATCTCTCTGTCCTGCTGATTAAAGGACCAGTGAACTTCTCCCCTGAAGGTATTTGGAATGCTTCTGGAATGTAAACTATTGAAGTAAATATTTTTAGAAATCTTATGTCCTGGTTGTCCAAATAGTACTACTTCTTTGTGATACTTACGATAAATTGGCAGTTCTGGTGCAGAAGATAAATATATTTAGATACTTTCTTTAGGAAATTAAGGCTTTTCTTACAGACTGAAGGTCACAAGCAGAACCTGCAGGTCATGTTTAAGTAGCAGTACATTTGAGGAAGCAAGAGCTCATATCACATCTACCTGACCTGATATGCCTGGTCACATCTTCTCCTTTGGTGGTAAAGTGTAACCAAGGGACTTGCTGCTGTCCTGATCAGGAAAACTTTGGGAAATTGGACTGTAGCTGCCTGTATACAGATGGTCGCCATCTCACCATAGTAGGTTACTGAGGGATTTCATATGTGTGATAAACTAGTGCAAGTTATTTGCCAGTTTGATGTGTCTTTGCAGCTGATGGTGGCTATTAGACTAGTAAGGAAATCAGAGTGCCAGATGATCTTGACTTAAATGTCTGCCTTATACTATGTTCTGGCTTATATTGCTGTGTCTTAGAGGCTGGTGAGGAACTAATTGTCCTGGGCCTTCCAGTTTGTCAGCAGTGGGTTGGTACTCCACTGTTAAGGCAGAGCACTGCAGCTGGCATGGGCACCCAGCCCTAGGTCTTCAGATAAACTTTGGTCACTGTTGCCTTGCAAGATGTCCAGGTAGTCAAAGAATGATAATGAGCCCCTGTATATGACTTCACAAGGACTCTTCCTGTGTACTACAGTGTGTCTTTGTCGTGTCCCTCCTCTCTCTTCCCCGTGTTTGTACATTTTAGTGCATCGGTGCTTAGTAGAATAAGTGACTTTCGTTGCTGATGATGCTGCAATTAATATTTTGTTACAATCCTAGCCCATTATAAGCTGCAGAAGAGGGAGCTGGAAGCAACAGCATTAAATTAGGATGACCTAGAAGCCATTGCTAAACACTGGTAGGGGAAGTATTTATTGGATTCCCTTCCTTCTGCCCCATTGCAAGTTTACAGCAGCAATTGTAAAGTTACCCCAATTCAACAGTGCTTTTAAAGGGGCAGTGGGTAGCTTTTTCTTTTCTTCACTTTATTTCTCACTCCCCTCTGTACTGCTGAAGCATGCTGACTCCACAATAAACCTGTAGACTAAAACTCTTCTAGTGATACCTTTCTTTTTCAGTCTTTTCACTCATTAGAGTATTACAAGAAAGGGGTTAGGTTGGGATGGCAGCTGTGTGCTCAGGGGTAGGGGAGAGGGGCTGGAAGGAGGGGTGCTAGGGGCAAGCTTTGGTCAGCTCCCATGGAGGAGGCTGGAGAAGGCATTGCTTTTCAGCTGCTGCTGGAGGTGGCTCTTCTCATACTTCCCAGGCAGACCCAGGGTCATTAATAGTAGCACTGCCACTGTATTTAGTGCTTGTCATCTGTATTTTATGGGGGGGTCTCATCCCTTGTTGGAGCCTGCTCTCTTAAAGGCGGTGCCAGCTTTACTGTGGAGGGCTTGCAGCATGCAAGGCTAGGCTCCAGCTCTGCCCCTGCTGTTCACCTGCGGGCATCTCAGGCATTTTTGTAGTATTTTATGCCTTTACTCCTGAGGGGAAATGGAACTGTAGTGCATCCTGCCATGGTTTCAGGGGCTGAACATACCTGCTGAAGGATGCAAGTTAAAACAAACAAACAAACACAAACAAACAAACAAAAAAACCCCACCACTGTGCCTCTCCATGAAGCCAGGTTAGTGCATGTGTAATTCTGGGAAGGGGACTGGTTTGGCATTGGATGGGGCATGACGGCATAGGAACCCTCCTACAGTAACAGCTGGCATTGCAGCCCAGGCAGCGAGACATGAGGGATGCGCTCACAGTTCGGTATCCACTGTCATCTTGTCAGTGTATCTGTCAATTTGTGCTTTGTTCCCTTCCCAGACTTGCCCGTTCTGCCACCAAGGCAAGGCACTAGGACATTTCACATATCCTCCCCTACCAGGGTGGATACTGCTAATTATCACCTGCTACATCATGGGCTGTCCTTGCCCTCACCTTCACTTGGGGATAGCTCAGGTGGCATTCAGCATGTACGGGAGAATAGAGTCATAGAAACCTTGCCTGAGCACTAGTTTCCATCCAAAACACAACACTCCTGGATGGTTGAGAAGTCATTTATTCAAGAGGATGGCACTTTGAAAGCATATGGAAGTCTGAGGTGGGGGGATGGGACGGGACGGGACTCAGTTCCTATTTCACACTGCAGCCAACCTGAACAGAAACACTATTCACTTACACTTACTGGCATGACTGCTAGGCACACACAGAAACAATGCTATACCTAACAGTTGAGCATGACAGAGCTAATGGCTGACAACACACTCTGTATGCCTCTGCAGTGCTTTCATACCCTGCCCCAGGATTCCTAGGCCTTAAAAGGTCATAATTAAACCTCAGGGGGAAAAAAAAAAACAAAAACAAAAACAACAAAAAAAAAACCACCCACAAACCAAACCACCAAGTGTCCACATGCACAGTTACAGGAGTATGGTCCCACTGTTGGCCAACATTATGGGAACAGTTTAGCCTTCTGCAGTTCAACATAACTACAGAGACAATTCTACTGCACTGGTATGTTGGCCTTGGTATGCCTGTCTTCTTCCTCATGCAAGGGTGTGTTGCTGTGAAACTGCTTCTACAAGCATTCAAATGTGGTGTGGCTTGTTTTTTTTAAATCGAACTTGTCTCCTAATGGCTATTTCTAGGCAGGGCTGGTGGAAGAGTCAGTGTTTAAGTCTGGTTTTACTATTACAGATGACAGCAAAGTTATGTCACTTAAGGCACTTGCTATTATTCGCAATTGCTAGTACATCAAGCAGCTCAGCTGTAGCAATGCTCAGCATTGCAATTAAGCATTGCTGAAGGGAAGAAGTAATAGTTCATCATTACTACGATATTTTGCCACACTCTTCTGTAGCAGTCCACTCCCCAGAGCAGGACTTTGTCTAAAAGTTTCCAAAAACAGGCCTTCTTTCCAGCTGTGCAGGGTGGCAGGACAACTACCCCCTACCAGAGGAGGTTAACAGTGAGCAATACCATCCACCCAAGGATCCCTTTTGAATGCACTACAGCAGTCCATCTCACCGGTTTTACTTTTTCACAGCACAAGGGGAGGGGCTGGAAAAGCCTGGCTTTCAGGGGTTTCACATGCTTCTGCAGTTTTACACTGTAATCAGAACAGCCTGCACCGATCCAATACATGACTCCAACTCATCAGTACAGCGTCCTCATCAGAGGACGCTCTCTAAATCCCTTTCAGAAGCCCCTGACATGACTCAAAAGGCACTCACCTTTTTAAAGGCCTTGGGTTGAACCGTAAGCAAGCTGATCCCTGGTCAGCCAAGTGTCACTACCTCAGTAACGTCTTGGCCAAAACGTAGAAGTGAGTTTAAACCAATTTGGGAGCAGCTTATGATGTCACATGCTGCCTCCAGACATTACTATTACAAGAAGCAGCTAGGTGGCAGGTATTTCTGTGACCAGAAAACACTATTGCCAGTGCATAGCCTCATGAAAAAAAACCAGTTTCTTTCTTGGAGGTTTCTATTCCTCCTGGGAGATTTGTCATCCTCCCATTTTCCAGAGTGTACTGTAAGCCACCTTACATTCAACAAGCAAGTGCTCAGCAAACAAAGGGGGAAAAAATACCCCAACACACTCAACAAAAAAACCAAAACAAAACAAAACAAAAAAAAAAACCAACCCAAAAACCTGTCACTAGTACGGAAGACCAAGATGGCAACTGGAGATCACTGCCATGTTTTGGGACAACAAATACATGAAGACACTGATGTTACTTGGTCTGTTCTCAGGCAGTAGCAAACAGTGAGTCTTCATAGAAAGCTGTTTTCACGTTACTGCGTGGTCACAAGCTTTACAATCATACCAATGATCCGCGATCCACGGGGGCACATGCATAAATCCATGCTGGGATTCTTGATTTTATCCTGCAGCAGCTGGTCTAGTTCACAGCGCAGCTCTTTCACCAGCTCAGCCACCTAACACACACGGTAAAACACAGAGGCCAGTGTAAGGCTCATGAAATGCATCTCCTGCATTCTAAACACAAGCACAGCTCTGCAGCACTCCCAGGATTATCCCTCCTTTTACTTACCTGGTGAGAGGCAGCCACAAACCGTATCCATCCATCGTCAAGAGAAATGACAAACTGTCCCTTCTGCAGCTGCATGTGAACCTGCCCACCTCCAAGCAGGACCAGCGGGTACACTGACACCATACTGCAGTCTCGAATGAACACACGGCTGGTCTTGATTTTCTCATGATACACCAGGTAGGGGCTCTCAAAGTGCCTTGTCTGGAACACATACACAACAACCTCATTACAGTGCTGCATCTTTTCCTACCTGTTCAGACAAATACGGGCCCACCTGCCTCTTCCACACAGGTCTCCCCTTCCTCTTCTATGGCTGCAAAGAACAGCAAATGTGCCTAAAATGCACCTGCATGACTAACAGACTCTCTGACCCCTAAAAGCTGCCAATAACTTTGCCAGTTATCCCTTATTCCTTCCCACTTTGCAGGGGGAAATCAGCTAATTCATCAACGTTGCCTCAAGGCCTCAAGTTCTCCACTTCATGCTAAGGACATTTTCATGTGTGCATTTGTTATGCTCTTTCAAAGCAAGAGTAATGAACAGTTCAAAGCCTTTATAACCCAAATATGTGGTTAATGATTAAAACCCTCACTTTTTTAAAGCAAGTAGTTTATATCCTGGAAAAGCAATGAATCATCAAATATGGAGACAGACTTCACGAGACGAATACTACCATATATCATGGCAGAGAGAGAAGAGCTCTTATCTAAGTATTAGCTATTAAGCTGGAAAGGAAATTAACTTCAGAGTTTAAGGACCCACAAAGAAACAAACCAGAGTACATCCCTGAATGATTTACCAATGAACAGTATTTTAGCTGAAGAGACAAAGCCTGGGAAGAGATGGTGCAGAGAAGTCATCTTCATGTATGAAGGTGCTACATGCATGCATGCAATTTCAGTCAGTACCAAGGAGAAGCCAGGGGAGCATTCAGCTGCAACATTTCTGCATGCAGTTTTGCAGACACAGCTTAAGAAAACATGAACTGGAGTTCAACTGTGCCCAAGAGGACACTCTGACCTCAGGAACGCACCATTATTTACAATTCTAACGGGACTGTTCAATCATGAAGATTTTTTTCTTAAACATCAATAGGGACCCTCACTGCAACCTCAACTGCTCAAGCAAAGGTGATTTCTTTTATAAAAAGAGCATGTTTGGCAGAAAAAACCGAATCCTGACCTGGTAATTCACAGATGAAGGGTGAATGTGAACATAACCATCATTTTTGGTAATAAACTTCAGCTCTTCTGCTTTTGGTTGCATTTTGACCGCTCCGGTACTTGTCTTCTGGTATTTGCCCTCTGGCTTTTTCACCTGTATGGCAAGACAAAAAGTTATAAAAATCTGCTGTACCAGAAAACCTTTTAATCTTATGTTTTAATTTTATTAAAACCAGAAATTCTCAACATGTAACATGTCAAGTCACTAGAGACAGATATTACACTCCAGGTGCTGTCTAACCCTGACTGTTCCATTGTAACCTCAGCCTTCTAAAAAGCTGTAATTTGAAGTAGCTTCTTAAGAACATTTGCTGCTTGCTTCTGTGTGACACTAAAATCAGTCTGTAGGCACAGCAGCAGTCTCAAGTAACACAAACTGAAGCTCAGCCGCCTGGCTCCAACACTATAAGCAGCAAGCTTTGGCAACCTAAGCCAGGCTCAAGGCTGCCACAATCAGCCCAGACTGAAAGCAGGCCATGTGGATATGCTAGACAGTGGAAGGTAAAATGAAAAAGCATTGGTTTACCTGGACAACATTGGGATACAGTGCAGCACACAACATAGCTGAGATCAGCTTGATGTTCTCCGCATTCGAATTTGCCTGTGAAATTAATGCTTACTTTAGGTATTCTACAAGTAAGTCTATAAAGGTAAAGCTCTGCTTCTGGAATGACTGAATTCCTGAACCCGGTTTACTTTTATAGCTGCAGTGCTGTGCTTTATAGAGGAGGACTAGTTAACTGCTCCTAAGGTCTCAGGCTAGACCCTGTGTTCCCTCCACTATCAGTGGAGCAAACTGGCCACCAACTATCTTGATGCAGATAGTGATGAACCTAATTGTTCCCTAATGTCTGGCTACAAAGTGGCTTGCCCCCGAGAGAAAGCAAGCACAAGTTGTCCCAATGCACAGTGAGACTCTAACTACCAAAACCTTATTACCTCATCATGTAGTCCTAGGAGATCTCTGGCTCCAGAGGTACTGCCTTCTGAAGATTGTCTGCAATGCTGAAATATTTCACTGCCTGCTCTGTAATGTAATTCTGTTCCCAAAATAAGGTTGGCACTAATCCCAACATTCAGGCCAGGTCATGAGTCAGACCCATGCCTTTCCACCACTTGCTGACTAACGTGTCAAGTCATCAGTGTTTCACTGTCTCAAAGGAGCAGGCTTCAGCTCACTTCCACATCTGGGCCTGTTCTTCCTGGGCACATAAGGCCTCATGCAATGGAGGCTAGTGTCAGCACATACAACGTACAGGGAGGAAGAACAGAGCAGGTGGGAGTTGACTGTTGCCAGTGTGAGATTACAAAGCCAGGCTGTGGCAAGAAGCCCACCAGCCTGGAGCCCACGTGGCACCCCGCTCAAATGAAAAACTGCAGCACCATTTTGGAGCACTGAAATGCTGTGAATTACCTCTTCTCCTGTGGCATCCAACACGCCATCGCCTCCTTGGGACCACTTCTTCTCAATGTCCCTGGCTCTTAGTCCCTCCTTCACAAACCCAATGTCAGAAAGCAGTTCTGTGAATTGCCGTTTCAGACTAGCAATTTCCTACAAACAGACAAAGGGCTGTGAAGGGTGCCACAAAGAGCAAGGAAAGTCTTCACCAGTTGCTTATTTTTGTCACTAGGACTGTGCCAGTATCTCAACCAGTCCCTGGGCAAGGCCACAAAAACTGACTTACCTGAAGAACTCTTCCTGACAGAAAGTTCTCCTTGCAGTAGCTGTAGCTTGCCTGAGAGCCCTCTTTGATACTTAAACACCATCCCTAATTGAGAGGATGGGAGGAAACCTTTAATAAAATTTTTCAGCTTGAATTTCAAGCACATTACAAACTTCTGAGAGAAGTTACTGAATTTAGCTCACCTTATAGGCCTGGAGAAGAGCCAGGTAGTCACTGTTTCCTACTGCAAACTCCAACTTCTTTTTGTTTGCTTCTTCCCTTTTATCCCATGGTGACACCTAGACAGGCAGTAACAGATTAAGTGTGTTCTTCCCCTCACAACTTAGACAAGCCATTGCAAAAGCTGCGTGGCACATAATCTTTAGTGTTTTCACAGCAGCTCACAGATCAGAATGCAAATTTTCTCCATGGATAACAGAAAATATGAGGCATTCAGAAATGCCTAGTCAACAGCAGAGCACCTAAGCCCATTGCCCTACCTAACCACAAGAGTTCCAAAGGTCAATTTGTGACTGACCAGCTTACAGAAATATTTCATTTTGGGCAGACCCCTCTGCAGCTGCAGAATGCCAAAATCCATGAAAAACACCATCTGACAAATGTTAGCAAGTTAATGGAGCTGAAGCTCAAATGAGAATGCCTATAATAGAGAAGAGCACAGCAAGTCTAAAATCCACTTGGGTCTGAGAGAGAGAGAAGGTGATAGTAACTCAGGACATTCAAAAAGCTGAATATAAGTTATTCTATATCAGCATATAGAAACTTAGAGCACTTGAATTCAAAAGGCTGTAGGAAATGCCCGATAAGCATATGGAAAACAACATACAATTAAATAACTAGAACAATCTATTCCCAATTCTTTCACAACTGTCCTCAATACAAACTATTTGCACTGCTAACAATAGCAATCAAAACTTCAAGAAACTTCAAGACTTTTCACGCAAGTTTGAACACTGCTGTAGAAGATCAACAACAGTAAGAGAACCTGTAAGTACAGCAGCTGATTCAACAAGCCAAAGTGAAAGTGAACACACAAACTGAGATCCCAACCAGACTCCATTCACAGCTCAGACACGTCAACTTCATAATTATCACTGTTTAGTAATTATTTCTGCTTCTTATATTACCATTTATTTTCAATTTTTACACCAAATTTGGAGAAAAGTAACTGGCTGTACTTCTTAGTTCAAATTAAAACTAACATCCACTCTGTTACTACTGTTCACTCATAATATAAATAACATTCTTGCTGCTGCTGCGTGGATTTGGTCTTCTGCTTATAACTGGATTTTTTTAATGAGCACTGCATTAACACATGAACAATGTAGGCTAAAAAGGAGAATGGAAACACAACAGCTGCAAATTACAACAGCATTCTGCTGCTGCATGAAAACATACTGCTTTTAAAGTGGGATACATGATTAAGAATACTTACAAAAGGTGACTTAAAGGCGAGACTGGCTGCTATAGTTAGTGCAGGATCCAGGCAGCGGAAGATGGTGCCAAACAGCATTAATTTGCCAATCCTGACATCAACAGGCAGAGAAGCCAAGTGATAACCCAGAGGGGTGAGCTTTTCATCTGGAGTTAATGCTCCCAAGTCTTGTAGTCGCAGCTTTGATGCTCGCAAAGACTCAGTTCTAGGGGGCTCAATTAGTCGTGATAAGACAGAGTGAAGACTCTGTGCAGAAAACATCTCCAGAATCTTAATTCTTAAGGAAGGGAAAAAAAAATTAAAAACGAAAGAAAGGAAAAAAAAAAAAAGCAGCTTAGTTCCACACACAGGACAAAAAGGGATGCTTTTATAAAAACAAAACAAACCAAAAAACCAGCAGAAAGCATGCTTCTAAGAACATGCTCCCTAGAAGAGGGCCGTAACGTGTATTTCAAGTAAGGAAGCTATGTGAAATAATAGCTGGAGGGCAGTGTACCTCATCCAACCTCACAGAGTCCGTAAGAACAGATTCCTATTTAGCACACTAGAGTTTAAAATAAAGTTTTTACTGTTAAAAAAAAAAAAAAAATCACTTGGGTTGTTTCATTTCCTTTTTGTACAAAGGGGAGCACAGTGTGCAGCAGGGGAGGAGGGCCTCTTCATTTGGTATTTGCATGATGGGGATGCTTGATCCAGGTTGTGGCTTTACTGCACTATGCTGCACAGGAACACCACAGGAGAATTTACAGTGTGAAAGGACAAACATCTACCATGGGTCTGAAGTACAGGTACGCAACTGTGTTCTCCAGTGGTTAGAGATCCGAGAGATGTATCTTTTCTATTTTCATAGGATTGTATTTTCCTAGGATTGCATGAGAGCTAAGGAATGTGAAGGACAGGGAGAATTGGTGGAGGGTGCCATTAGGGGAGGCTCTGGATGCAGAGGCAATGTGATAGATCAAAGCAACCAGCTAACAGAGCCTTAGATCTCTAGAGCAGGTTTCCTGGTTTCACAACAACACTGAGGAAACTAAGCACCTGTAATGGCATTCCAGGTGCTCCCTGCAGTGGAGGAAGGACATTCTGCATGCTGGCTTTTTCAGGCAATACAGGAACAACAGCTCACCTTAGACAAAGCTGCTCCAACGGCACTCTTTGTATTTCTGGTAACTGTTGTTTTATAAGCTGATGGTTATAGTGATGGCTACTGAAAAGATGAAAGCAGACGCCTGAGGCTACACGGCCTGCTCGCCCTTTCCTTTGCAGAGCACTGGCCTTAGACACAAATGTGTCTTCCAGACTTTCCATTCCTTTGCTTGGGTCGTATCTACAGCAGAGCAAGAAACAGGCTTATATTTACAAGTGCAGAGTGAACAGGCTGGAGGTCAAGCAGGCAGATGCTGTCAACTTCTGTATAGACACAATTCCCACCCCTGCAGCTGGATCTGAATCTAGACTGGCTTCCTCCACCTTGCAGCAGCTTTCCCACAAACCAAGTTTCTTCAAGTTTTCCCCAGCTCTTTGGAAAGCTAAAGCATGCAGCTCAAGGCATAGAGCAGTTTCCCAGATCACAAAGCCCTGAGGAATGAATCCCAGTACCTTTTCTCTTTCATTTTTCCAGAATCAATCACATAGACCACATCATCAATGGTGACAGATGTTTCTGCAATGTTTGTAGAGATGATGATTTTGGTAACTCCTGCAGGAGGCCTGAGGAACACAGACTGCTGTTCTTCACTAGACAGTGAAGAATGAAGTGGATAAACAACACACCTGGAAGGACAATATGACAGCATGGCTCAGTGCATCTCCAGCCTTCTCCCTCTTGGGAATAATCTGCCTGCACACACTTTTGCCTTACTAGTACTAGACACTGCCTACCAGCAAAGCCCTCTGCCACATCACCCTTAAGACACAGAATCATAGAATCATTTAGGTTGGAAAAGACCTCTAGGATCATCAAGTCCAACCATAAACATAACACTGCCAAGCCCACCACTTAACTATGACTCAACCACTTCCCTGGGCAGCCTGTTCCAGTGCTCGATAACCCTTTCGGTGAAGAAATTTTTTCTAATATCCAGTCTAAACCTCTCCTGGCACAACTTGAGGCTGTTTCCTCTTGTCCTATCGCTTGTTACTTGGGAGAAGAGACCAACACCCACCTCACTACAACCTCCCTTCAGGTAGTTGTAGAGAGCAATAAGGTCTCCCCTCAGCCTCCTCTTCTCCAGGCTAAACACCCCCAGTTCCCTCAGCTGCTCCTCATAAGACTTTTTTTCCAGACCCTTCACCAGCTTCGTTGCCCTTCTCTGGACATGCTCCAGCACCTCAGTGTCCTTCTTGTAGTGAGGGGCCCAAAACTGAACACAGTATTTGAGATGCAGTCTTACCAGTGCCAAGTACAAAGGGACAATCACTTCCCTAGTCCTGCTGGCCACACTATTCCTCATACATGTTCTAACGGAAGGTGTAAAAGTTTACAGAAGGGACAGGTCTCAGAATAGAGTTGAGCAAAAATTCTGTCCCTGTTCTAGACTAGAAATTCTGCCCTTCTCTAGAGTGTAGAATCTGCCATTTATAATGCCAGACTGGAATAAATCACTCCAGCTAACCTTGCCATGGACATCTGTGTAAAGACTGTTTAGTCAGGGAGATGCAATTACATCTCCATGTAACAATCCAAGGCCAAATGCAACCACAACTGAATGTGTCTCAGCAAACATTCTGAAATGGAACAAGGGCTGAGGTGAAGTTCTTAACAGTCCACTGGGTCATGCAGAGCACAAAATAGCAAACACTCACCACTAGGGTTTCCAAGAACTTCAACAACTAACCCTCCTGAGTTGAGGAGAAAAACCAAGAAGAGCAAGCCAATAAGACAGTAGAAAAGGAATTACACTGACTGGAGTCAAGACCTTCATATCACAAGCTGTCTCACACATTTAATAACCTTTATTTACCCCTGGATAAAGGCAGGCTTTGTGCAGGAAGCTATTTATGGGTAAAGACTGACAGTTTTGGAGGTTTTCTGCCTTACCTCTTGCTGTGCCTGTTATTAAAAAGAGCATTAGACTGGAGCTGCTCATAAAGCATCTTGATTTCTGCTAGACCAGGCAAAAATATCAACACAGCACCTATATACATATATTAGGAAAAAAAAAAAAAAAATCACTCAACAGAAAGCACAGCATGATATTTTATCAATGTGCAGAAGGCCCAAGTCAAAACTCCAGCTGTTTTGCAATTATTGTACAAAAAACACAGGCTGCAACAGTTCCTCACCAAAGACTTTCCAAAGTAGACAGTTCTCTGACCTTCCCCATCCCATGTATATCAGGGGCTCTGTTACTCAGCTAGAACTTTTTTTCCCCCCCCCCCAAAATAGCCAGTAACTACAGTAACTCTGCATGCAATACATTAGCTTTGGGGTGTCTATAAGCACACAGCCTCCATGAATCCACCTTTGTTTATCTCTCAAGGACAATGAAATTACCTGGAGGGTATGAATGTTTGCCAGCAACTATCCACTCCAGCAAGGCTTCAATTAATTCCAGATTAACTTTGTCCAAGTCCATGATAGACATTGTTTTCAACACTGTCTTGTTAACCCCTAGGAAAAAAGAAATAAAACACATGGTAAGTCCACCTCCTGTAAAAAATATCTGCTGGATGCATTGAACCAGTGTGGCTGCACAACCCACCACACCTTCTTTTAAACAGCATCAGGCTTAGACCAGACAGAGTTAGCTCTGTAAGTGACTCAGTGCATCAATTTCCCCTTCCATGCTTTCCTGTTTCAGCTCTTCCCCTCTTTTCTCATGCCTTACTGGGGCTCACACCTGCCCTGGGCACAGCCTAGACCAGGATTCATCTACTAGCAGAACGACATGCACACATAGTAGTGGTAAGAGGAACCGAAAGCCTTCATATGGCCACTTAGAGATACCTCCAGGACTACCTTCTCAAGCTCTCTTCTCCCTTCCAATGTTTCTTACACCAAGTCAAAAAGACACACAGATTCCCGTACTCTTCTGGGATGGTAACTGTCTAGCAGGAATCTGAAGCTTTTAAGCAAAGGCTCTCACTCAGTATCACTGTGGAGCTCACCATAAGGGTGTTCAGGGAGGAACTCTTCAGGGCTAAGCACAAGGAGGATTTTGATGATGACAGAGTGGGAAATTCATGGAAAGGTCTGTCTGTCTAATTAAGCCATTCACAGAGCGACTGAATTTCTCAAGGAAGGCTTGTCATGCTGAAGTGACCTTGGTGAAGTGGGCAGGTACATGCTGTGATTTAAGTTAAGTTGCTCCAGCAAAGCTGCTCCAGCAAGAACAGATACAAAATGGAATTAACAAGGCATCTGAAAAGGGATGGAAACAGATAATAGCTGAAAACTGTCCGTTTTCAGATGCTAAGAACTGGTTTTAGCCAAGATGTTTGTTCTAGTTTAAGAGAACAATGGGTTCTTTTTTTTTTTTTTTTTTTTTTAAGCTGGCAGGAGGTTTCTGATCTCATCTAGAAGTGACTTGCTTAACCTCACAAGTACAAAACTGGGTTATATACATGCATTCAACATACATTATTATATGCTAACATACCATGTTGGCTGGCAAATGTTATTATAAATGTTATGCCAATTTATTAGATTTAATTAGGAGCTCACCTTTATATCGTGTAAGGAGCTGCTTCAGAGTTAATTTTTGGTCTGGGTCTGAATCTCTGACAACTGTGTCAGTGCCCTCCAGAATGCCAGCACGTCTCAGGTCCTCCTCTACTTCTTCAAATGCAGTTCTTTTGTGTCTTCCATTCTGTTTGTTTTCTTGCTTTATCTTGCGCCTGTAGGGACTACTGTCCTCTAAAACATACCTGAAGAGCAGAAGAACATTTAGTGGTGCAGAAAGAAGCCTAACAGTCTCCTTCTAATAACTAGCTACAGAGATACAGTATCAAAAGTATTTACATATAAATGCGAGAGGAACTTTGTATAAGTGGGTTGCAAAACCACAGACAGTATCAAGGTCAAGGTGTCCTTCCATACTGGGATGTTAGTCTTTTAAAACCTGTGATGTGAAAGACTAGGACTGCAAACTTGATATTGACAGCTGAGTGGGCAGCTCAGAGCAACGATCCACAAGTAATTTACAATAACTTATCAATTTAGTATCTGGAATATCTGAGCTGCTGTGACTCTCCAGTAACAGCAATCCTGGTAACAGGAATCTGATACCTAAGATGCAAAGTAGGGCTTACAGAAAGGAATTGTTTGGTATCCTGCATTTTTCACCTCCACTGCTGAAATCTACCTTCAAATTTCTTTTGCTTGCCAAAGTCTAACCACTACTGAAACAAGTAAAGCACAAGCACTGACAAACTTCATGGCAAAGCTCACCTTTTCTTGAATACTTATGTGGTATCTAATGCAGAAAGGCTTGTTTTGGCATGAGATCCTAGACCCCACTGTAGTATAAGAAGTACAGTTAAAGTCAGTGGACTCTGAGACTGCAGATGATTTGAGATTTGAGAGGATTTAATTTTTAAATCTATACACAGAACTACTGAAGTCTCAAGGTCAATAGTGCAACCTCAAAGGCCAAATACATCTGAGAATGTTTGGCAATTTTATACCTTGTCATTGCAATCACATCTTCCAGAAAAAACTGATCCACGGGGAATGTTCGACCTAAAAGGAAACATGAGAATAAATCTATGTGCCATACAACACACAGAAAAGGGAAAAAGATAGAAGATCGTTATCATTTCACACAGGTTATTGTGTCATACACTGTCTTCACAGCTCTCATCTATATTGCACTCTTCAACAAAATTTCTGTCTAGGACAGACAGTGGATATTTTCAAGCATAGTTTGGTAACATGCACCTACACAGTTAGAGAAGCACTGGTACACTTAACGGGAACATATCCATTAGGCTACGTGTTTCTGTCATGCTCCGTGTAGTAACTTAGCAATTTAAAAGGCACATTTGGCTAAATGTGTACACATCCAGCTGGATCTTCTCACTGTTTCTTTTTCACAAGGATAGAGAAGAGTCTTCAGCTGTGGTGAAACTACCTCAGGGAACCATGTCATGCACACTATGTCGTTTTGTCTTTTGGGGAAGGAAATTCTGCTCATACAGAGACAGCACAAAAAAGGCTCCATTTCCAAGTCTTCTCTCCCCTAAATCTCACTGGTCTTTCCTTCTAAGCCCTTGGAATCATAGTTCTTGTGTAAATCCTCATCTTGCTACTTCGCAGATTAGCCTCTTGCACTTGAATTGAGAAACACTTCACAAGAAACATGGAAAACAATGAATGTAACAAGATAATAAAAACGAATGTTTTTTACCTGGTATGTTAATAATTGGACAGGAGTGAAAGTATTGAGAAAAAAGCTCTGCATTCAAGGTGGCACTCATTAGTATAATGCATAGGTCTGGCCTCTGAACCATTATATCCTTCAAAACCAGCAGCAAGAAGTCACTGAAGAAAACAAGCAAAAAGACATTTGAATTTCTTCAGTGTTAACTTTCAGAGACTGTTTTTTTCTCCCCATTCTGTCCACCTTCCTGGTGTCTTCAACAGCGATACCATCACAGAAGCATGAGATTCTCAGAATGGCTAGAAGCTAATAATGCAGGAAATTAATGGAAGGCAATCTGCCTGCTTTTTGGTTGTCCCTTACTAGAGTGTCAGGATTACTTGGCAAATTCATTTAAGCAACAAAAAGCTCTAGCTCCCTTATAAATTAATTACATTAATGACAACACAAGAACATTAGGTAACAAAATAACTCAAAAGTAACAGATGAGTCCGTTTTGCTCCTCTTCCTCACTAGAAGAGTTATTCAAACACCCTCTCTTCCCTGCTCACTGTATTCTTCCCTACATATTTATAGCTTTTGTGGCATGCCTAGAAGGCTGGCTTAAAGTGATTTTAGATGAGAAGGAAGAAGAATCTTTGAGAGATACAAGCCCTTTTATGAGGCTAAAATGTAATCTGAGCTGTGGAATAATGGGTCATGGTCAGAGGCCNGAATAATGGGTCATGGTCAGAGCCTTCTGGAAACCCACTGCACTGCAGTTTTCCACTTAGTTTACAGAGATACTGACAGACATTATCTTTTGCCTGGCATCAGCAGGTAAGTGGGGTAAAACTGCAGGAGGCTGTAGCAGGATAGGATAAGACTGTCTAGAACTAGTAAAATCTATAGACTGGAAGAAAGTGTGATGACTTGTCCCTGCAGGTGCTCTGTTGAAGCCTGCATTAGGAGAAAT
>WEKW01018513.1:0-55616 GCA_013389905.1 Sula dactylatra | reverse complement strand
CGCTCCGCACCGCCCAAGCGCGGCCTCCCCGACCCGGAAGCGCCCGCCTTCCTCTTCCGGGCCGCCGGCCTCCCTAGCAACGGCGGACACTTCCGCCTGGCAACCACGGCCGGTACCCCTCGCTCCCCGCCCCCGCCCCGCTCCCCTCGCACGGTGCCCCGCGGCCAGGGCCGAGGGCTCCTCTGTAAATAATCGCACACTCAAGCAGCACGCTGATAATTATATGCGGTTTCAAGCTGTTGTGTATTTGAATATATGTTTTGCATATATATTTGAATTTCGGCCAACAGTTTTAACAGCGATAGTGGTTGTTTCTTTCTCAACAGATGCCACGGTTTTTAAAGTGTCTTTCGCATTCGCAAATAAAGACAAGTATGATAAGAAAATCTCGGTAGGTGCCAATTCTTTTTGCAAGACTGAGTGCATGGGATTAAAACGGAGGAAATCTGTACCGGTTTCAGGGTGGAGGTTACACACGTGACAAGCGACCCTGAAGCCGGACAGCTGAGGTAGGGAAGCCCCTCTGGAGATCCCCGGTCCCCTGCACACGGAGGGTCACCCACAAGAGCTGCCGTGGACCGCATCCCATCAGGTCTTGCATATCTCCATGGATGGAGACTCCACAACCCCTCCAGGCAACCTGTGCTAGGGTGGAGTTTAAAGCAAAATATTTTACCAGCAAAAATGGACTATCACCCAAGTAACACACTGCTTTGGCTGAGTGACAACCTCCCACAGACACACAGAAGCTACCATGGGGGTGTTTCCTCAGGGTCCTCCTGCAGACAGCTGCAGCCACTGCCCTGATGGTCCATGGGGCTCTGCTCTGCCCCACGCCAGCTCTCCACCACCCCCACAGTGGGGCTCAGTGGTGGTGGAAGGACGGGTAACAGCACTGCGGCTGGCTTGCACTCTGTATGGCACCCAAAGACGCCTGCTCTAGCAGGGCTCACGTGCTCCAAGGACCCATCTCTGGGAGGTCAGTCCACAGGAGATGAAGTCAGCTCTGGGAGAAATGGCTCTGTGCGACACAAGAAATGCATTGCACGACCTCATCAGTTTTTGCCTCTCAGATGCTCTCTGTCTTGAAATGAAAATACCTCTCTTCCACCACTCATTTTCTAGAGGAAGAGTACAAAAGGACACCTGAGGTTGTGCTCAAGAGGAACAGTTATGGAGTCCACACTGGCACCAACGGAACTATGTACGTCAGCAGCTGGAAAAATGACAAGGTAATTTTAAGTATTCCTTCATTTTAAACTTCTCTGGGTTTGGAATGGAGCATGTCTCACTATATCCACCCTTAAAAAGACACAGAAAGGAAAGTCATAACCTGAGAAGGATCAGACCAATGCCACAGGCTCTTCTTCCACCTGGGAATCATGTCACAGCCCAGTCTGAAGACTTGAGACACTTGGGATCTTCAGACGTCCTGCTGCATCCCAAAGCTCCTGCAAACACACCGGTCATTGCTGGCAGGCAGGCCCTGGTGAAACACCTGGGCAGCACGGCGCTGGTGGTGCCCTGCACAGCACAGCCACCATGAAAGCCCTGCGTGAATGGGCTGTGCACACACAGTGGGGTATGCATGGTCCTCCTGCATGTGTATATACACCACACACACAACCCACAATGAAACAGGGGAGCTCAGACCGTCAACAGATACACCATTGTTTGGTTACTGAGTTCCCCAGGAATGAATCAGTAAGTATAGGAAAATTGCTTATTTTGTTGATGCTGGAGAGGAGCCAGTCCTTGAAATGAGACAAATAAGGGTCTGCAATTAGGGAACAGCATCTTGTGGCTTTATTAGATGTCGTCTGGCCTTTTTTTCAGCCTCTTATAAAAACATTGGTACAATGATAAGAATTAAGATTATGGCACAGAAGTGTTTTACAGCACAGATTTAAATCCCCAGGCATGGCTTAGTGGCCTAGGCTGAACAAAGGAAAGACTTGCTCTGCCTTGATCCACAGAAAGAAAGTCTGGAAAATTTAGTAAACCCCTCAGGCTGTCAGGGTAGATGAATTATTTGCAGGGCTGGGGACAACAGTTCCGTTCTGCATAGATTGCTAAGAGCCTGTGAGACTACCAGCTGAGGAGAATTTTTTTGGACACTGTGGCTGGCCAATAACTTCTAAGCTCTTACATGAAATCCTTGTAGAAGCAAGAACCCATCTAAATCTGAAATAATAGTCACTTTCCTCTCCATTATCATATCTGAATATGATAGCAGACTCAAAGGCGGCAATCTGAAAGGATATTGTAATGAAAGGAAATAATACTATAAGCATAAACATTACCCATTTTCTTTAACCTTCATCTCTCATTAAATGCAGATGAATGGTACTGGAAGGATAGAACATCCTTCTGGGGCAGTTTATGAAGGGAAGTTCAAAGGCAACATGTTTCATGGGGCTGGAACCTACACATTTCCAAATGGAGGAAACTCCATTGGACCATTCAATTAAAACAAGTATGTTTGAAGTGGAAGAGTCATGTAGCCTTTTCTGGTAGTTTTGATTTCATAAGATGTTAAGTCCAAATAAAATTCACCCAGCATGGGAGTAGGTTTCACTTGCTACCAGTGAAACTTGCACTGGGTATCTGAGATTCCTGATCCTAGTTGTATCCTTTTTATGAGATCAGTCAAAAGTGTGTGATTCATTCCCAGTCAGAAGTTCTCAAGAAGGTTATTCCACCCACCCACTTTTTGTTAACAGGTCTCTGGGCTCAGGCAGAGTTCAGAGAAACAGAACAGTTCAGACCCCTTTCAGAGCTGTTGTTTCAAGCTGTCTGCCTACAGATGCATGCAGAAATACAGCGCTGTTTACTTATTTTTTTGAGGTAAAGTACAAATTTCAGAGAGATGGGAAAATGTGGAGGTTTATCTTCGTCACTTGGAATAAAATATTTTAGTGCCACACATATAAACATCAGCTGAGTTAATTTCTTTTGAATAAGGGTGTGTTTTGAATTGCTAAAATACCATCTTTTCCTAAAGCAAGAAGTTGATACTCACTTCATAATCCACAAAGCAGATTTAATGAGAATATTACCCATAAAAAATGACATGAGAACATTCGTGTTTATTCTCCTTGAATGACTTCTCTGTCAAATTTGCTAGGTTTGATTTAGGCTTAATTTTTCTTTAAGTACCTCCCCAGTCCACTATCTGAAATAAATCTAAAATGTATGTTAGTTAATATATGGTCTTTCATCAGAAAAAAGTTCTGTCTTGCCCTGCCAACTAAAAATAATAGCAACAATAGTTCCAGAATGATGGCTAATTCTATTTTTAAATGATCAAACACCAAATGAAATACATGATACAGAACGTACCTGGATACAATATGGGAACCTGTATGACAAACTCATGTGTTTACAGAAAAATTAAAGACATTTATTTCAGTGCTTTAGAACAGATTGAGTTAAGTTACGCCTCTATTACAGTGGCATGTTAAAATCTGCTACAGAGCTTCTGTCTTTTGCTGTCATATTAAATGACAGACGTGAATTCTGCATGAAGTCTAAACCTGTGAGCACTCCTCACTTCAGTGAGGGCATTCAACAGTTGATCATATATGTAGCTTTACAGGCGTTTTCTCTCAAAAATTCTTAGGGTAATGCCCCTACTCTCTTGTGAAAATATAGCCCATCGCAAAGGGGGCAGCACAGTCCTTGTCAGTAGTAGCTGATCTGTGGAGAAAACCAGCTGGTTCTGATTTGAACTTGTGATTTCAACTAACTAAAATGCTGATGTAGATACACCCTTGGCAGCAGAGATCCGACCTTTGCCAGCCACTGTTGTTTTCACTGGGGAATGAAGACTTCTCCTTTTTGATACCTGTTTGTGACTGTTAATATGTGCCACTCCATGACAGCTCAATGCAGGCTATTTTGCCAAGTTTCAGGATCGCTAGTTTCCACCTACTCATATGAGATAGGTGTCAGTACACCAGATCACTGCAGCTTTCATGAGAGAACATAAGTAGGTAGCACCATAGCAACTTGTTGTCACTGCTAGGTGGCTTCATTTTTCAAGGGAAATAAATCTCTAGTAATTGAGTTTAAAAGTTATTTTCTCGTCATTTGCAAGGGATGCTGATGCATAGGCATTTCTTCTTTATAGCAGTTTTCAGGTATAATGATGAGCTTGATCACAGCGTTCAAAGATCAGCAAAAATATGTGGTTTATGAGGACTGAATTCACACGGCAGTTACTTTTTTTTTCCTGCAGGAGGCTGTAAATCCTTGCACTTTGTCATAACAGCACATAGCAGGATGGGGAAAGTGTAAGAGAGGATGGATTTTTACAGCAAGAAGATCACACAGTAATCAGCTGCATACACTTACACATCTTTAAGATGCCCCTAATGATAGTCATAGGACTTAATCCCTGGTAACTTCAAATCATGACAGGGACCATGAAGTTTTTCCTGTAGAGGCTACGTGCTAGGAGGATGTTAGTATAAATACAGTTTTGCAAAGAAAGGAATATGCTCTTTGGCTGTCTAACCCGCGTGCTTTGTAGGTCAAAACTTTTACAGGCTACAATGTGGGAGAAAGTTAAGGCAGGCACTTGCACTACACTGGGAAGGTTCTGATTCCTGGCAGTTTGCTTAGCTGGGTGGTGTCCGCATCACCGTGCTGCCACAGACTGACTGCATCCTCAACAGTCTGGATTTATGTCTTTACAGGACTGAAGGTTAAAAGACCTTATAGATGAAAATGGACTAGCACATTTCATGGCTTAGCAGCAGTGGGACTAAAGCAGATGTTGAAAATGTATCTATTTGGCAAAGACAGCAGCACGGGTTAAAGGCAGCACTCTGGTTGCATTCTGGGCTCAACAGCTGGGACCAGTTTTCAACAGGCATTGATGTTCTTCATGTATTCATTAAAAATAACCCCTCAGGATGCATGTGAATAGTAAATAAAATTATTTTTTTCTTTTCAGACTGATCAGCTGAAGTCTCCTAAGTGAAAACCTTAAAGAAATGAAGTTGGATAGGGTGAATTTATAAGTTTTAAATTTTAACTTGCCCTAGGAATGTTTTTCTCCCTAAGTTTCAGAAAAACCTGTCATCAACAAATGAAGCCTAATTTATGCTCAGCTTTTGTAACTTTCCCCAGAAAACAAACCTCACCTCCCACAGAAGCTTTTACAAACACAGTGCTCATATGATCATGTTTAACCTAAGCCAGGTGTTGCATAGTGGGGTCAGGGCAGAGAACAAGTGCAGCTGTAACATGGTAGTAACTCCTCCCACCTGAAGTCTATAAACCCCAGGCTCTGGTACTAGACTGCTCAAGGACAGACCTCTGCCATGCACCAGAGCTGCTTTTCTCTGGGAAGGGAAGTAGACGGGAGAGCGAGCGCACAGGGGAGAGCGATCATTGCCACTGCCCCATCAGAAAGTCTAATGCAATGAAAAAAATCTTCCTATTTTTGTCTGTGTTTCATCATCAAAGGTCTCTGCACTAAGAATCTAAATACTTTGCTTCACAAAGCAGAAAAACTGCTTCCTGGTTTAAAAAAAAAAAAACCAAACAAACCAAAAACCAACAAAAAACCCACAACATAGTGGTGCTGTCAGGAAAAAATGTGTTGAGTCTTTGCTTGCCAGATATTTAATGGAGTTTTAATAAATACCTGTCCTTGCCTCCATTTGCAGACAAAATGTACAAATGCCATTCCTTCAGATGTGCCTTCCAATACTCGGCTCATTTTGCTAGGATTCAGAAAAATCTTGGGCCCTGTGGTTTCTTAGCAAGATGAAAAAACAGCACATTATTAGCAGACTGAAACACACTGGGCCGTCTGAAACAAAGCAGCTCATGGATCTTTTGGCAATATAATGCCTTTCAGCCCTTTTTCTTAAAGCTGCCTCTAGGAAAATCTCCATTTGAAATGTTTTGTTCATAGATTCATGAAGCTAAATGTTTTTCTTTTTGTTTATGAAAAAAAATCTTTCCTAGCTTGAGCTGTTTGTTGAATTCACAGGCAACTTTGACCCACCAAAAATGCACTTTTCAGCAAATTCCTTCAGAATTATAATTTTATTTTGTTCAATTTTGTTGTGTTTTTCTCCTGAAATAGCTAGTTCCAAAAAAGAAATAGTGTCCTCTATCCCTTGTCCTTGACTTCAGAGGTAGCAGCATCTTCCACAGAGCTTCTGTTAATGTACGAGCCCGTCCTTTCAGCTCCTTTATGAGGACTCCACATCACCACATTTATCTGTGCTGTGCAGCAATTATACTGATTTAGGCTATGTTGTTTTACATTTCAGGTTTTCTGCCTGAAGGGTATCCTTGAAGCAGACCTTTGTCTTTCAGGGAGAAATTAGTCTGCCTTTTGTTACTATTCCTCCTCCTTTAAGCTTCGGAGTAACCCACTGGACTGGCTCAAACCTTTTCCTGACACCCCTGGCCTTGGGTTACCTGCATTCTCCCCATGCTTTCCTGATGCCCTTAGGAGCAAAAAGCCCTGCAGGTCCTTAGTGAAGAAATGGAGCAGGAGTGAAGGGCTGCTGCCTCCCACTCTCCCACCTCCCTCCAAGTCCTTATTTATTTTTACTCAAAGGAAATTTTTCAAGATCTAACAAGCAACAGAAGATACACAAGTGCTGGTGGTTGCTGCTCCCCTGCCCTGGCTACTTTGGCAGCCTTGCTCTTGGCCCCTGAATGAAAAAGAAGGGGAGCTCTCTTGGCCCTGGCACCCCTAGTGAGGTCATGCACGGCAGGAGACTGAAGGTGTCTGAGAACGCAGGGAGGGGCTGGTCCCATCTCCCTGTCCCCAGCTGTGGGCTGCCTCCCTTGGGTGCCACAGGAGTTACTTAAGAGCCTCTGAGCTCAGCAAAGTAGCAGAGGCCACTTCAGCACCCAGCTGTAACCACATGGCCCCCTCTACCTGTCACTTCACAAGGCTTTTCAGCCTCCCTTCGCAGCAGTGTGCAATTCTAATTAAAAAGGAAAAAAGTCAGTATCATCTTCTTCCAAGCGCACAGTCCTGGTTTTTGCATGGGGATGCAAGGATGTGACCTGAAGATTACATAATTAGAAGGCATTTGTTATACTTGCGTTTCAAATCAGTGATTAGCATGTGACAGTCCCATCCTGGGAAACGTCAAGCCACCATTGCTCTCCTCTCTCTCTCCTTTCCTGCACAGTGCTAATTCCCAACTCTGGCAACTGCCAGTGCTCAAGGATCTTCAACTAGCCTGGGGTAAGTTTAAAATGTACTTGGCATGGGATGAAGAGTGGGATTAATAATACCATTTTTCATATTATTGGAAAAAGCTAGAGCTGTAGCTATTTAATATTGCATGTGCAGCACATAAAATGGTATTTAAAGTATTTTTGCACCTTCAGTGCCCACAGTTATTTCCAGCTGATTTCTTCTAAGACTGCATGGAGATCTAGCTTCTTAGTGTGGAGAATCTTTTGCGGCTGCATTTTATAGTAAGGTCTTTAAAATACCAGGTTAAAAAGACCTTTTCTGCTTTTACCATTTAAGAGCTAAATTGGGGTATCATGCTGAATTGAAGTATTTGAATGACAACTGCGTTAGAGTTAGCTGGAGACAAAGTGTGAGAGTAAATCACTGATTTTTTGCTCTCTTTAGAGGACTGGGGATTGTTCTCCAAGTGGGATATTTAAAACAGCCAGCAATCTCAGCTGGCAGGATTGAGACAGTCACCAGGAAGATCCCAAGCATTTATTTAGGAAAATTGTGGATGTTTAATGACTGAAGCAGCAAAAGTGCATATGGATTTCCCTGTGCTGTTACCCATGTCATGATTTCAGAAGCAGAATGGGACAGAAAGCCAAACAAATAGTAACTGTTGTCCATCAAGGCTAGGCTGTAAATGCTTACTGTTTGCATGCTGATGCTCATGGTATTTGGTTGGTCTTTTTAAGAAGTGATCCTCTGCACAGTTGTGCCATCCCATGTGGGGGAGCACTGGAAGGGGGAGCATGGTTACACAAATGCAGCACAGGCTGCGGGACATGCCTCCCCTCCCTCTCCCACGCACAGTTTTGTGCGGGAATCCCACCCCTGTGCTGCCTTGGTGGCACCTTGCTCCGGTCTTCGACCCTGTGCCTGGGGCATAGCTAAAGAAAACCCACTGGCACCTCTGATCCATCCACACCTTCTCCCTTGGTGATCTTGTGGGAAGTGGGAGCTGCCTCAGGCTCTGTTAACTTTCACATGCTGCCCGTTCTGCTCTGGGGAAGGCTGTAGCACCAGCTACCTGTGCAAGGCACCAGGGCAGTATTCTTTGCTGGACACCAGTGGCCAGAATCATGGTGATCACTCATGGCAAAGGTGGCACAAAGCTTTGGTTCTTGGGCTTGGCAGATTTGGCTGCTGGAGAGAAGATAGAGACAAAAGGGGAAAATACTCCCTTC
This sequence comes from Sula dactylatra, assembly GCA_013389905.1. NCBI lineage: Eukaryota > Metazoa > Chordata > Aves > Suliformes > Sulidae > Sula > Sula dactylatra. The sequence goes on along the minus strand of WEKW01018513.1, from coordinate 47,201 downwards.
AGTTGCCCTGAAACTATTCTCTGGGCTTTGCTCTGGAGAGGTCACTCTAGCTTGATGAGAGCTGCAGGAGAGTAAATAAATTTTAATGCTCAGCTCTGAAGAAACAAGCACATCTTTGCTGTTTCTTGCCCCTAAAGTAGGGGGGGCCGTGGGCTTGGGTTGCAGGCCAAGACAGTCTGCTGATAGCTTCATGTGATGGGGTGTTGAGCCTGTCTACTGGGGAGCTTGCAGAGGAACAACATCATCTCCTTGTTGATGAGGAAACTACCGTGTGGTGGGCTGGCATAATCAGGCAAACCTTGGATTTGCTCTGGGTGGAAGCCTGACAGTGGTTTAGGAAAGCAGCTTCATGGAGGGCTTGCTCTCGCAGCTAATGTGCACATGCATTCATCTATGTGCATATGGGAAGGGTTTAAGGATGTGGGGCTTGCTCAGTACTGAGAAAAAACGGTGAAGGGGGGGATCCTCTTGCAGCTTTTAACTGCGTCAAGGGGACTATAAAGCAGACAGAGTCCAGATTCATCCCAGAGGTGCACAGTGAAAGGCAAAGGGCACAAGCTGCAGCAAAGGGAAAGCCTAACTGGACATAGGGAAAAATATTCTTCTCTAGGTTACTGGAGGGCCCAGAGAGGCTGCGAAGACTCCACTGTGGAAAACCATCAGACTTGAGCTAGACACAGTCCTGAAGAACCTTATCTAGTTTGGAGTTAGCCTTGATTTGGGCAGGAAGTTGGACAGGAGACATAAAAGGGTTCCTACTCACCTAGACTCTGCTGTGAGTTTATGACTTGTTCGCTGCCAGCAGAGGTAGGGTTTGACCGAGCAGCCCACATCTAGGGTCTTAGGGCCAAATGTCAGTCCTATTTTCCAACCCCTTTTTGCACCCTTTAGGAACAAGCCAGACAGTTCAGCCAACTCAGGCTGACTGAAGCCCTTGTCCCTGGTGAGGACAGTGTTAACAGCTTCCCCACCTGGCAGTCAGGGGGAACAGAGGACCAGCATTTGCTCCAAACCATGGTGAGGTGCACTGTTTTTTTTGTTTTAGTGATGAGGAAGGACTGACTAGTATTGCTCTGTATATTTGGCAATTCAGAAGAACCAGAGACAGGCAGACAATGTTATATGTTCACAGAGTCCAGCAGTGAGCCCTAAATACTGGAAAGTAGCCAATGTAACAAAGAACCACGGGGTGACTCGGAGAAATTGCAGGCTGCAGCTAGAGGACACACAAAAGACAGTTACTCTGGTAAAACAGGGAAGATAGTCTGGACCCACTTAACCAAGGTCAACCTATTTGCAGTGCAGTCATATAGCAGAGCTCCTGGTGGTGCCTGGAGCAGGAGGGGATGGCGGCATCCCTGGTGTCCCAGTTTCAAAGCCTCACTCCTGAGCTCTACAGAGGACAGAGACTGTGCTCAAACGCTGTCCTTGTCTGCATGAGTGTGATGTGGAAGCTCCTCAGTTAAATCTCCATGCTGTACAGGTATTGTTTTGAGTCCCCTCTATAAGGAAAAGTTACTTCTGATACCAGGAACCCACAGCATTTTTACAACCTGAGAGATAAGATAAAATGCCAAAGAGCTCCCCTCCAGCCCTGTGTGGCCCTGAGTTGAAAGCACAGAATATAGGTAATGGGGCAATGACACATCCTCATATGAGCCCTTCTTCTACAAGTATTACTTCTCTGTCATTAAAGCCTCATGAAGGTTATTTTTCTCCATATTAGACAAACCTCTTTCTTTGTATTGGACCCAAGACATTTCATATCATCACCTGTAGCATAGCAGAGGCAGAAATGCCCTCCTGTGAGCTTCTCCTCTTAGGTGCATCACCCTTCATGACAACTGCGGGTTTACATGTGTTAGTGGAGAGTATCCACAGATGCTCTTTGTGTTGCATCCTTCACTCTGAATCACCATCTGTGAGACTAATGGCATAGCCCCGGTGATGTGCTGGGCAGGGGGACCTGCCCAAGTGGGACCTATACAGACACACAAGCATTTTGAGGTCCCAGATGCCTGGGAGGAGCTGGTCTAAGAGTGGAAGTAGAGAGCACTTGGTGGAACTGAATTATGCTTTAATTCTGGCTTTTCCTCACCTTGGATGCCTGCCATTGCAACCTGTTTATACATTGTTTGTTTCCTCATGCATTAAAGTTCCTTGACATCCCCCCCCCCATTTAAAGCTGTGCAGCAGTATGGGTTAGAGATTCTCATTTTTGTGTGCCCCCACAATAAATGTTCTTGGTACCAGCAGGGTATGGTCACCCTGCCTTGCAAAGGCCAGAGGTATGAATGTCACATTGTCACTGGAGATTTAGGGATCCCCAGAATAATTTGGCAAGTGGATAGTAAAATTATAAAATCTTTAAGACATGCTATGCAGTTAGTATATTTAACAGTATACTAGTATAACTAATTCCATGCTAATTGATGTTTGTTAATTATTATTAATAGTTAACAATTTTATGCTGTTATATTGCTATAACTGGCATGGTAAAACACTAATAAAAGCAGAATGGATAAAAATATGTAGGTGTTTTTGTTAAAGAAAATTAATGAATTTCCAGCAAAAAGCTGTTTTCATTGTTTTCAGTAGAAATGTTTATCACAGAGGAGGTTTATGTTTCTTTCATATCTGTTTTGCCTTTCCTATTTGTTCCTTTTCCCCCAACACTGCAAAAATTATTCTGAATTTCGAAACCAGTTCTCAGTGTTAAACAAGCTGGTCCCAGTTCAATGGCCCAATAACAAAAGCCTCAGAAATTTGCCATGGCATTGACTAGTCTAAACCGGGAGCAAAGTTTAACAACTTTGCTTTGCTCAGAGACCCAAACTTAAGTACCTTCTCCTCAAAACTACTGGGGGGGTGGTTTAGCTATTTTACAAACAACTGCATATTTATGTGTTTTGGAAGCCAATAGCATTCTTGCCGTTCTTTGGAATACTTATCAGAAAAAGAATTTATTTTTTTTTTGTCCCCTGCTGAAGCGGGCTGGAGCACACAGCATAGGAGGAGAGGCTGAGGGAGCTGGGTTTGTTCAGCTTGGGGAAGGGAAAGCTGGAGGGGTCCTACAGCCATGTGAAACTACCTAACAGGGGTTACAGACCAGACAGTCAGGTCTTTCTCACAGACACAATGAAAGGATAAATTGCCATGGGCACAAGCTGCAACAAGGGAAACCTCGATTGGCCATAAGGAAAAAATTCTTCCCCATGGGAGCAGTACAGCCCTGGGACAGGCCCAGAAAGGTTGAGAAGTCTCCAGCCTGGGAGATACTCAGACCTTGACTAGATGTGGCCCTGAGCAATCTGATCTAGCTTTAGGGTTAGCCCTGCTTTGAGTTAGATAACTCCAGAGGTTCCTGCCCATCTAAACTCTGCCATGAGCCTAGGAGTCTTCAGAACAAAAAAATAACTTTTACACTATCAGCTGATAGAAAACCGATTTAATAAACTATTACATTTATCTCACTGTAACCAGGTGCCCACCTAGAAGCTTTACCAGCCTGTTTGTACAAAGCCCACATCCAAAGTCCCTCCACCTTTGTGCAGGTTTTCCACGTGCGTCACCAAAGGATCCTCTGTCCTGAGAAGACAGTGGATCTTCTTAGGAAGAGATCTCACAAGCAGCTCTCTTACAAATAAGAAGTTTGTCCTTTCATTAATCCTCAGTCTCAAGAAGATGATAAACCCCAGGTCCCTCCAGCACTGTGCTGGAAGCCTTTCAGTCCACATCATACCCTCAGCAAGAGGCCGGCTGGGTATGCTTATGGCTGTGCCACTCCCAGCCTGACCACAAGAGGTGTCTCTCGCCACAGCTCACCAATGCTCAGCATCGCCCACATCTCAGGGATGGTGCCACCACCCTCTTCCCTTGGGAGTTCCACTGTGGAAAGCTGTCAGGTCGAAAGTGTGTGGCCCCCAAGCTACACTGCTGACTGCACCAGAAGCAACTGCTTCTGCAGCGATTTCCTAAAGCCACCCAAGGCTCTTGCATCTTTTGCATCTCTCCCATCTACTTAATGCAATGTGCTGTTCTCTGTTCCTACTTCCCTGAATATATCACCCCAGGCTTATCTGAACCACCACAGCCCTCCTAGCAGAGCTCTGTGCTGTAATTACACTGGCCCCTCCAATGCCATTACCAAAGCTAACAATAACGCACATCAGCTTTGGGCATATCTATGTCAAACAGGAACAGAGGTGGGAGGTTATTCTAGGCTCCTAAATCACATCTGGTATCCCAGTAAGACTGGACAAAAGCAGACTTGAATTAAACCCTGGGGAGAGGAGGCGTGGATGTGGGGCAGTGCTCATGCTGGTTAGAGAAGTATGAGCTGGTACAGTCCATTTTTCTGGGGCTCTGTATGCATCATTAATCAGACATTATCTTAAGACTGTTCCCAAGGTCCTAACCCCATTACCGACTGATAAGATTTTTTTACCAAGGGAGTGACTTGGGCACAGCATCATGCTCTGTTGGCCCTGGTTTCCAGAGAGGCTGCAACTCTACACATTGAGGTGCCTTGCAGCACTCCTGTGCCTCCAAAAGTCAGGGAGACAACTGACAGAGAAAGCAGACGTGGCAGTACAAGTGCCTCCAAAAGTGCCAGCAGAATTATGCAGCAGCTTTATGAAGGCAATATCTGTGTGGCCCAAACACAAGTTTGGAGGACATTTTGGGTGATTAGTTGCATAGCAAAAAGCTGGTTCTCTGATGCAGAGCACCTGTGCAAGATGTTCAAGTGCCGTTCAAAATACATCTCATTTTGCTTCTGTGTTCACACAAGAAACATCTTGCTGAGCAAATAGTCTCTGTGGGGTTACACAGCCTTAATCACCGTCCACGTAAACACAAATGGCCTTAGGCTGGGAGGGAAGTGTTTGTACTGGCGCCCACTCTGCTTGTGGAGGCACTGTGAACCCAAACAACCCTTTAGGACACCTCAGTCCCTCTCAAATCTCTCCTCCTCCCACTGTTTTCTGAACTTTGAGCATCTCTGCTCAATAAACCCTTTCTGCATCTTTCTGCACTCAGGGTTCAGACCAGCTGACCCATCACAGGGCTCACATGTGGGCAGCTCTAAGCCATGGGATGTTCCCAGTGACCAGCCAGAACCCTCCAGAGTGAGGACAGGAGTCCCTGCGAGGACGCACACCCTATAGCAACCATGGACTCAAACAAACAAGAAGGTAAAGCATCCTCTTATTTCACTTCTTGATAGTATGAAAGACAGTGAGGAATAAACCTGCTCTCATATGACCTGTCTGTTAGCAGCCACCAGCCAGCCCCTCAAGAGCACCTCTTAGCCATGGCAGCTCTGGGCAAATGCTCCCTTCTTTTAGTTTCATAGAAATATCTGGGGTTTGAATTTTTTAGCTCTTATTTTAGAAACACTTCCCTCTCCCCTCCGGAAAAAAATCCTGTGGCATACGTAATGTCCAATGTGGGAAGTTATTCCCCTCTCTTGCCTCGGACTCACCTCTGCCTTGGGATGTACAGAAACTTCTGTCAAAAGCTATGTCTTAAACAAGGGCACTGTGATGAGTATCTGCTTCTCTCCCCACATGCTTTGTTGCAACCCAGACTTCTGCACCAGTCCCGATCTTGCAAGCACCAAGATGTATCCAGGCTACGCTGCTTGCACGCAACCAGTCCTGCTACAGTCAGCAGCACTTCTAGAAAGTTTGCAAAGCTCAGGGGTTTCAGGTCCAGGGTTTTGGTAGTTATTGGCTTTAGATGTTCTTGCAGAGGAATGTGAGGCTGATGGTACTTGCTTTCCACCCCAAACCGCCTTGCCACTTCAGAGGTGACTATGTCCATATGCTGAGGAACTTTTGCAACTATTAGGAGCAGGGGGAGCAGCTTTAGGAGTGCCCATTACTGTCAGCTCAGGAGAAAACCTGGACCATCTCTTTCTCTTAAAAGATGCTTGGTGGTACCAACATTCATTCATAGCACAGTTAGTGGAAGAGTTAACTTCTCTATTATTATTATTCTAATTTGACTAAATTAGGTCTGCGCACCTAGGCCCCTGCACTACAGCAGGCTGAAAAGGAAATTAACTCAGGGATTTTTTCCAATTAATTGGTATGACCCCATGGGCAGCAGATGTTCACTGCCGAAACTGGGAGATAACCACAAAGCCCCTTGCTTCCCACAGTACAACTGTGAGGAGCCTCCTCTGCTCCAGCTCTTAGCAGTGCCTTTGTAGAAATGATCTGGGTTTTGACAGGATACATGCAGAGTGTGCTTATGCTCATGCTCCTGGCAAAGACAGGAGGTAAAATCACTGTAGCAGGGGTCCTCTCTGATCCTCTCCCCTCTTCCGGTCTTGCTGAGGAGCAGATCCTCACTTTGAGTGTGTCCAAGGACATTACAGACCGATCCATACCCAAACCCAAATGAAAGATCCCTACATACTTCCGTAGGACTTGGGTTGAGCCCTCTATGTTATATATGAGATTGAAAAATACCCGAAGAAAATGTGAAGAGAGACCATGGCTCTTCCTTGCTGTGCCACACTTCTACCTGACACCTCTAGCCCTTCACAAAGCTCGGCATTCAATAGGTCCACCACTTTGCAAAAACAGCATCTGCCCCTCCTCCAAGCATCTGGTTTGTACTGTGCTATTAATTAAGAAACATGTCCTCTTCCTCTTTTTAGTCAGTCATTACCATCCCACACTAAGAGTCCAGCAGTAACATTTACATCAGAAGAGACACGTACCTCAGTTTTCTCTGTTCAGGAGGATCGCAGTAGACACCGGCTGCCTTCTCAAGCCTCAACTCCAGGCATCATGAGAAAGCTTCATCATTCATTTCAGGCCAAAAGTTGGTTTCTAGTTCGTGGGGTTGCAGAGAAAATCTGAAAAAAAGACCCACAAGCGCCAAAGCTGAAAACGAAAACAACCTGTCATTTAAAAGATGAAACTTCGGACTTGGTACAGGCTGGCTGCTGAGTTTTGACCCCAAACAGCTAGCAATTTGTTCTTCCAAACTTCTCCCAGTCAGCCTGCTGCCCATTGTTTTTCCCAGGAGGGACTTTGGAAGATATTCCCTAGAGGGTCAGTGTCTGACCCTGCTACCCAACCCCACGGCTGCAAGACCAGCCAGCACAGGGAAAAAGTGGCACATGGCAGTGAGGGGCACAGAGCCTCTCCTCCTCTGCCTCTTACTTCTGAGTCACTGGGGAATTTGCTCACATTCCTCTGAATCAGGACAAATCCTAGAGATCAGAACAGGGCCAATTCATAGGTGCCCTTGGCGGTAACCCATATTCCCCCTCAGGGGTAAAGAAATCAGAACATAGCTGTGCCTTGTAAAGCTCTGACTCCCAGGCTTCAGCTTTCCACTTCATGCACTTGCTGACTGCGTCCTGCTCTGCAGGACTGAATTTCTGTGGTCGTAAAGACCCAGGTGGGTAATGCACTGAGCAACTGCAGCCAGCATGGAAAGAGGGAGCTTGGCTGCCCCTGGAACTGGGCATGGGGTCACCCATCATGTCTGTGACTCACAGCAGAGATGGATGAAGCAAACTCTTTGAGGCAAGAGAAAACCCACCTCGTGAAGTAACATTGCCAAGGGAAGGTGATTGAGATGAGGAGCTGGATGGCATGGTGTTTTCTGGGAGTGAAAGCCAGCCAGGGAGCCTGACCTAGAGAATAACACGGGAACCAATGGCCATTGGACTGCAATTCCCTCAAAATGCAACGGTGGCACAACCAGTGATACTTTCTGTTGGATAATTGAAGGTTTGTGCACAAAGAGACCAATGTTAGAAGACAAAATAATAAATGGAGACTTTTTGCTTTCAATCAAGAACCCATTAATGCCTAGAGATAATGTCTCTATGGAGTACGAAACACTTCTGCAAAATAGGTATAAGCTCCTCCATGAGCTAAGGCTGTTTCAGAAATGTTAAGTCTAGCTCCATTGTACAAGATCAAGTGGGATCACAATGCCACAAAAACCTAGGAATGATGCAACTGATGAAAAGATAGTTTTGGGGTGGGGTTTTTTTTGGTGTTACAAAAACATGATTACTGCATTGTGATAAAATATAACTTAGGGCTTAAAATACACAGATCAGATCAGCCTTTTGTGGAGATAATATGTACAAATGCAGTAGAGAATAACATTCACAATTTCAGAAGACAGGTGAATCAGTAATGCTTTAGAAGAAAAAAAACCCTGTTACTTAAGGCTGGTACACAGAACTGAACTTTACAGGGAGCAGTTTAGTCCTAATTGCACACACAAGGTTTCTCACCTCTTTGCATGGATCAGCTCTGGACAGACAGAGGATAGCAAATGAGGTGAATTTAATGTCTGATTTAGGTGAGCCATTCCTGTTTTATAATTGCAGTTTATTTTACAAACGATACAGTGTTCACAACTCCTAAAGTGAGACTTGAGTCCTTTAAAACTGATTTGTACCTCAAGAGGGACTTCAAACCCTCTGTTCCAGTTATTTATAGCAACCATAATAAGTCATTTTAATTGACTGAAGTTCTTTATTCCCACAGGAGAGACTGAAAGTGTGCCTGTGAGTACCCCTGCAACACAGATTTCCCAGGTAAAGATGAGCAAAATGCCCTAACTCACTCCAAGAGTTTAAAGAGCTAGTAATAGATAAACAGTAGTTAAAAAGCTAAATTAAGTGGAAGGAAAAATGTAGGCACTTACAAGGAACTTGGCAACTAAAATGTGCACACTGCATGAATAAATGTCATACATATCACATCTTGGGCCTCATCTTAAAAGAGACTTCAGTAAAATTTCTCTGCTCACAACCAGTTTTGTTTAGACAGGTGATTTGTGAGCTCAGCTAATTAACTAGATAGCATCATTAGCACCAATTAGAGAATGTCAATTCACTGGGCCAGAAGGAGATTTCATGGCTGAGCTCTGATGAGCTTTCACCAAACCCGATGAACTGTCCCAGGAGTAAGGATGTGTTGATGTGGAGTGGGAGTGTCTTCCCCAGCAGCAGGCCAAGTCTCCTGGGGGTCTCTGGGTTATCCTAGCAGCCTCACAGCAACTTGGACCATGGGGTGCTCTCCTTGCCTGATAATCCAGAGCAGTCAGGCCGTCCAGACTCTTGAGTCCTGCTGCATGTCTCTGTCTGGCTGCCCAGCCAAGGGCTTGGAAACCGTATCTTTGAGCCCACATTGGCTCAAGGCAATTAGGACTCCCAGAGGTCTGCGGTTGCTCTTCAAGTTTACATTCTTGCTGCAGTTAGCCACCATGGATGCAACAAGATTGTCTATACCACAGCCCAGGGAGCATCCTTCCTGTAAGATGCAGTTTCAGTGTTTCCACAGTGATGCTTCCTATGCATTTCCAGTCTGCAGGAAACACAACAGAGTTCTGAGCACTTTAAACTTTGGTCTCATTCAGTATGGAACTGTACTCTGAAAAAGAAACATATTCCTGAACTGGAAACCCTGACTATTTGAGACCTCCCTTGTCACCTTTGCAACAGTAATGCCTGTAATTGCTTGTAAGCGCACCACAGCAAGTGGAGAAGATACTGCTTTCTATTAACTACTCAGCGCTTCTCTTGTCTCATACTCTTTTCCCATCCAGACAGCTCCAAGCAGGAGCTGTGACTGGGTTGCTGAAGGGCCCAGCACAGTGGATCTAGCATGCACGGAAAGCTAGCACACTGGTGGGACTGTGTGCTGGGAACACCACACACACGTGTTGCTTTCCAGAAAAACCCAGCTGAGATGTGGATACTCTGATGCATCCTTTAAATGAAAGTTACCAGCTGGCTGTCCTCTTCTGCTTCAGCAAGAGCCCTATGGACACTATAGTTACTAAAAAAGTCTGCACAGATGTGAAACTAGAACTGATAAGTGCTTGCCGCCCCCTTTAAGTATCCCCATCCTTCTCTTCTGTCCTTACCCTGCTGCTCTGCCTTTATTCCTACCATCCCTGCCTATGAATATAAATACTGGATATACTCCTAGGGCCAGGTTCTCTACCACTGTAAATCAGCTGCTTTCCTGCTATGAGGCATTGCAAGCCTTACCTAATGCTTGGCTGTAGAAGTGCTACCCTTAAACAGAGGAGTTAGTAGCTGTGCTAGAAATTAGTCGTTCCCTAGTAAAAGCATACATCATGCAGCTCAGAAAAATCAGATCCAGGCTTTGTGGCAAGTGTTGGACTTCATGCCAGATTAGTTTCAGGCCATGTCCTCAGGCTGCCCTCTTTTGGGTGACACATTGTTTACTTACTTCTTCAGATCACCCACATAAGATGTGCAAAGTGATGGACAGTAGATAAGCTGGGGGAAGTAACACAGACAGTGCTCCTTCATGGCCACAGGTGGTTTTGCTCTTTTCTATGATATAACAGCAGAATTATTCCTGTGCAGTATTTCTTTATCATAAGCCTGTTTTCTACTGATTTTGACAGGCTTCAGCTCAAGGTCCCTGAGAGCAGGCCCTGTTCTACTATAAGGACCCTAGGCAGCTGCCAAGGGTGGCAGATGCTAACAGCCATCCCTTTGGAGACACAGAGCCCTGGACAACCTGGCTGGTGGTGGGGGAGATATGTGGGGACACAGCTACTCGTGGAAGCAAAGGTGTCCTCTGATCCTTTGAGTGGCAGTCAGGGCAGTAAACCCAGCTCACCAAGGCTCTGCCCTCTGCTTTCCATCCCAGCCCTTCCCTCCATAAGTCATCCCTGTCTCCTGGCCGCAACCATCTTAGAATGTCCTGGGTTGGAAGGGACCCACAAGGATCATCGAGTCCAACTCCTGTGCCTGCACAGGACAACCCCAAATTCACACCATGTGTCTGAGGGTGTTGTCCAAGTGCTTCTTCAATATTGTCAGGTTTGGTGCCATGACTACCTCCCTGGGGAGCCTGTTCCAGTGCTCCACCACCCTCTGGGTAAAGAACCTTTTCCTAATATCCAACCTAAACCTCCCCTGGCACATCTTCCTGCCATTCCCTCGGGTCCTATCATTGGTCACCAGAGAGGAGAGATCCGCGCCTGCCCCTCCTCCTCCCCTTGTGAGGAAGCTGTAGACTGTGATGAGGTCTCCCCTCAGTCTTCTGGGCTGCCTCAAAGTCTGAACAAACTTTAGGCTGCAGGGACAGTCACCATCTTTTGCAAATGGCTCAAATTGCTGGCACCCACTGAGGGAGGATGGGGAGGCTCTGCAGTTTTGCTGCCTCTGGTCCTGGAAGCATCATCAGTCCTGTCCACCCTCCGGGGACAATACAGCAGGTGAGATGAGTAGAGGCTCAGCAAAGGAGATTTCACAGCCATTTTATATATATATATATAAATAAAAATAAATATGTCCACTCTTGCAAAGTAAAGTCAAAACTAGGCTGAGAAATGGTCCTTGTATGTCTTTCGACCTCACCCTTCTCCTCCCCTCTAGCCACCATTACTTCCTCCATGACATGGTTCCCCCCTCCATGTTGGCAAACACTTGCTCCCCTCTCCAGGCGGACTTCGCTGGAGAGTTCGTATTCTCATTGGGCTGGAAGACAAGTGAGAGTCACAGGTGACTGCTTCTCAGTGTCCTATTAATCAGAATCATCCAAAGAGGGGAGGAGAATCCTTCATTTCGCCATGGGCAGCTACCCACAGAGCACAGTGCAGTTACTTAGTCTTGCTAAAGATTTTATGTGCATGATTTTTCCACACAGAACTGAAAAACATCATGGCAGCAGGTAAAATGGGAGTCATGGCCCCCAAGAAAGACAATCTGCTACAGATACATGGTGCTGGATCACTCACTGCATTGCTTTGTCAGGTCTGAGGGCCACACTCCAAAGGCCAGTGGAGTGTGTGTATCTCATACTAAATTATTTAGATGCCTCAATGCTTTTTTTGAACAGTCCTTGGACAGGTCCTAAGGACTTCCTGTGACCATGCAGATTCATTTATCCTCTAAGCACTAGGTAGTTCAACTTAAGTTGTTAAGGGGTGTATTTATTCCCATGAATAGGTAAGCCAGGGCAACACATTACAGTTAAACCGTTGCCAAGTTTCCATGGTAGTATAAAATCTGTCTTCTTTGGTATGTGTTGCGCTTTAGAAACTTTAGAAACACTGGATTGGCTTGACTTTCCAGGGGTTCACAAACCTGTGAAATGTCTCTCCAGTCCTGTAGGCATAATCACTTGGGCAAGACATAAGCATGAGCTGATGCTTTAACAGCTTCCATTTGTTGTAACAGCCCATGGGATTTAAAGGATGGTTTTCTACAGCTTGTTAGAAATGAGCTCGAACTAAAATCCACAGCTCAAGCACTACACTGCGCTTAGCAGCAGTTCAAAGATAATGTGTTGCTCCTGTACCACTCCACTCAGTTTTGGATCAAACATGCATCTAGCACCACAAGGCTGTCTGTGTTTCCTTTCTATGCTCTAAGCAGCAGAGAAGGGAGTTCTCAGGGTTTCAGCACTTCATGTCCAGCCATACAAGCCCTAGCAGATATGGCTGATTGGTGTTGCTGGCTGCTTTCATCCATCAAGCAGCAACAAAGGGAAATGCGAGTGTAAGATGCATTTCAGTGCCTGAAATAGCCACTGCAAGCTGCATGGGGCTGAGGAAGGATGTACCAGGCAGGACAGACCCAGGCTGGAGTCTGGAGCCCCAGGAATGTTACACAAAGAAACCAAGGTAGTACTATGACTGCAAAAGCAGAGATTGGCCACAGTGAACCCCAAATTAACAAGTGACTGCTCTTAGATGCAGAGGATATTTTAATCCAGCCTCTAGTCCTAACCTTTCTTTTGGCTGCCTGAACTCTGCTTTCACAGAGCATTCCAGTGCAAATGGACACCAAAGTCTCTGCAGTGGTCCCTTTTTGCTGACTTTTGACAATGTCTAGCAGTTTTTGATTTTGAAACCTCTACATCAGCAACAACTCCCATCACTGTACCCCTCACAAAGGATCTGTCTAGTTTGCCCCCTTTCTGGAAGCATTCCAGGAGGATATGGCCAGGCTTGTGGGCAGAAGCATTTCATTTTGGGCTTATTCTCCCCTGACATTGTTATGTCCAGGGCCAGCTTCCAGACTACTCCACTGCTAGCAAGACTTGGGGCTGTGACATCTCCATCCTGAAGGAGATCTCTAAAATGGATAGCATAAGATAGAATACAGTAGCATATTTCAGTTTGAATGGATGGATCTGATGAATCACCCTTCTTCACTCGGAGGAAAGTGTGCGATGCCTAGCACTGATGCAGGCGAGGAGGCAGACTCTGCCTTGGCAATGTCAGCTCAGTATGGAAGTGTGGCGAGCACCTATGAACAGGGATGGGAATATTAACATTTTGCACAGTTGCAGTACTTTACATCTCCCCATTTCTCCAGGCATGTATGTTAGGATGTCTGATGATGCTAAGACCATCTGACTCTCCCCGGTAGGCTGAGATATCAGAACCAGTATGGTCATTGCCTCCCTAAGCAGCCATGGCCCCAAGCAGCCCCTCTAACCCTTCAGGCTACAGCCAAAGGTAACAGGGTGACAATTTCAGTGACACAGGAGTGTCACAGGAACGTGTCCACTGTGGCTAGGAAGGGTGCGTGAAGGGGTTAAACCAAGGGGAGCTCCAGCTGGTTTGGGGAGCCAGGGTTGACTGCCTGAGGAGGGAAGATGTCCTCAGCCTCCTGCTCCCCTCTGCCCTATCCCAGGCTCCTGTCAGTCCCTCTCCTCCTACCCAGGCAGCTCTGGGAACGCATGTCCAGCCAGATCAGACTGGGGACTGTGGGGAAAGCACTGGGGTAGGAGTGGGGATGTCACGCAGACGTCCTCTGTAAAGACGCTGCCAGTCTTGATCAGAGGAGGATGGTGCATGCCATTGCCCCGAGGTATCGGAAGCCATCTCTGCTCCATTTACAGGACTCAAGCGCCTGAGTTCCCCGGGGTGGCTGTCCTCTTACCATCAGTGCTCCAGTTTTGGACTCAGTTTATAACCAGATGTTAGGCCGAATTTCTGTTGTAAAGGTAAAAACCACTGGTACTGAAGCGCCTTGGGCCGCGACCTCGCCGTGGGCTTTGTGCAGACAGAATGAGCATCTTGCTCACTGCAGTGGGGCAGAGTCCAGGGTCGCCAGCCCGAGCTGCCCCCGAAGAGGGTGTCCTCGCTTAGCCCTCCGCAAGCTGCCTACTTCCCCTCACTGCCCACCTCCACGCCTGCCTTGTCTGCTTGCTCTGCCAGCCTGGCTTGCCCCAGTCTGTCTCCTGCTTCACCCGGCCATCAACCGGCTGCCTCCAGCTTAGGTTGTGAGCTCTTCCAGCAGCACTAGGGCCTCTAGGGACAGAAAACAAGGAGAATGGGCACGGTGTTGCTGTATGCCAGGGGGCAACCTCCCACTCCCTCCCCATCACAAGTTGAAGAGCTGCCTCCTTCCCTGGAAAGGGCCCGCTGATCAAGGACAGAGGTTCTCCACAGCCCTTAGAGAGCAAGGAGGCGTTAGACCTGTCTGGGGAAAGCACCAGCCCCACAAGCATGTTGGGGAGAAGGACTTGCTCAAAAATGTACATGTTCTTGATTGCTCAGCTGCTTTGGGGATTGATAATCTGGCTGCTGTTATTGCAAACCTTCTTGGCATGTTTCAGGCTGTCCTCTCCTACAGATTGACAGGCTGCAAACTGCCACAGAGCTTGGTAAAACTCTAAGTCTAAAAAGGGGCACATTGACTGCCCAAGACAAAAACCTCCTACCCTGTACTGAGGCTGCAGCAGGGGCTGAACCTCCCCCCATGTCTCCCAGCCATGACAGGAGGAGGTGAAAGAGGACAGCACCTTACAGGATGGGTTACACCCAGCCTTCATGCCACTCTGAACCATGGGTGACCCTCGGGGACACAGTCATCTGCACCTGGGAGGAGGGACTGAACCCACCGTGTTTGTGGTTCCTCTAGTTGCAGGCATTAGCCTCTGAGTTGAAGGCGGGTTTCACAGAAGCAATGCAGGAACTGTCACGAATCCAGCATGGCGAGTACGCCCTCGAGGAGAAGGTCAAGAGCTGCCGCTGTGCCATGGAAGAGAAAGTGGCCGAGATGAAGAATTCCCTGAACACGTTCAAGGTAGGAGTGTGATCTGCGGGGGGGGGTGGGGCTGCATACCTCCCACAGTAGCTTGGGTGGCATGGGGCAGCATTACCCTGCCTCCATCAATCCCTCCTGCTTGTAAAGAAAATGAGCTGGCAATTGTTTCAGATGTATCTGGTGCACTTCCTTTGGCTTTGTGTCTCCCCCAACTACTCCAACCCAAATGTAACCTATTCCCTGGCCTGTTTAGCCTTCTTGATAGGCCATGACGCAGTGCTGCCAGCTACCCTGGCCACAAGCAACCCTTGGTCTGGGCTGCACATGCAACATGCATATGGTCTGTTCACAGGCTGCCGCTGGGCCACTGTGCCATACCTCTCCCTGGGTCAGGTCTCCTGCATTTCCTGCAGGAACCAAAGCCACTGGGGAGCAGGGAATTAACACAAAACCCTAAAGTTTTTGAAGTTGCATTCCCACACAGCTGGGAGGAAGTGCCGCCTGGTTTGATCTGGCCCAAGAGGATAAAGACAAAGGACTAGAGAGAGAGCCTAGCAAGAATGCTTGATGTACACTTTAAACCAGCCAGTGTCTCCATGCAGAAATTGGATGACTGCCTGTGAGGAGGCAGGCTGAGGAACTGTTTTATTGTTTTCATTGTAAATTTTCCCCATGGGGTTTTGCTGAGTCAATAATACCTTGTGAAGTTAAAGAGGGCTGCTTACTGGAAAAGCCCATTACTGACCCTGTGACAGGGAGAGAAGGATGGCACCAGGCAAAAGGAGCCCTGTGGTCCCAGGTGAGCAAGGTGAGACAAGAAGTGTAAGGGCACATGGCAGAGGTCTCAAAGCAACCAGAGGCAGGATTATCCAGGACATCGTTACGGGGGAAAAAGGGGTTTTAAAGTCCAGGTACAAGGAAGTATGCAAGCAACAGGAAGGGCAAAGGCTGCTCTCCCTCTGCCTCATGCCTATGTTGACCATCCAAACACTGAGCTCCCAGTGAAGCCACCTCCTTGCTTGGGGAAAATCCCTCTCCTTTGATTTACAAGAAAGCCTTGAGTCTCTCTCCTCCATCCTGCTGCTCACATTGATGAAACCTGCAGGAACTTCATGCATCAGAGAGCTCTACATCTGAGTAAGGCTTGGTTGAAACTGCCTGAGGGAGGATGTGCTGACAAGGAGGTTACAGAGGGCCTCATTTCCTTAGGAAATGAGGCTAAAAAGACAGCTCCAAGGCCTGACTGGCAAAAGCTTATATATGTGAATGATCACACTGGGATCTGAACCATGTGCGACATGTGAATACACATGCTGGAGAACTGCAGAGGGAAACATGCTTCCTCAGGCCCACCTCCAAATGCCATTAAAGACAGGAGCTCTCCCAGTGCTTTCAACTGGTGGTGGATGAAGCCCTATTTCTCCATCTCCCACCAGTGCCTTAACCACATGACATCAGGCTGGCTTGGGTGAGTTGACAGTAGTTGAATTAAGAATTGCCAGGCTGTGCATGGCATGTATTACACACACTGGACTTGCAAAGGAAGAGTGTCTAATCACAGAGCCACTCTCTGCAGCACCCTGAAGCATCTCTAGTGCACACCAGCCAGCAATCAAAGCTGTGCTATGTAAGGCTGATGGGCACCCTGGGAATGCTGTGCTTTTGCCTGTTTCTCAGGAGGAGCTCAGCGATGCAAAGTCAATGATTGAAGAAATCAGTGCCAAGCAGGAGGAAATGCAACAGAAAATTGAGCAGCTGCAGCAAGAGAAGCGGCGGGAATCACGGAAAGTGAAAGCTAAGTAAGGGCCCAAACTTGAGGGCTCCGGAAGCGCTAATTAGCCGTAGTGTCCATTTTGTTTGTTTCATTATAGCTTAATTACTTAATATTTTCATGGCTGGACACGTGTGTCAGCCCTGATTATAACTGGAAGCTCTAGCCTTCAGTTCACCCCAGGCTTTCAGACACATACCCCACAGAACAAACACAGCAGAAAACCACCAACACCTCACTGGGATTCCAACAGCAAAATAGCCCTAGCAGCTCTCAGGGAAACCACAGTCTGTGTGAAACACACTGACCTGCTAGAGCCATGTTGGGGCAAGAATATGGTTGAAAGTCAGGAGTCTTCACCATTACAAGCTATTGCTAAGCCACCTCCATCCAGACAATACCACTGCAGTTTCCCCTTCCAAGTGTGCAGGACTCGGCACACTCCTGATGGTGCAGTCATGCTCTGCTTTCCTATCACCAGCCTTTTCTTCTCTGAGCAGTGTCACACAGGAGCATGTTTGCACACTGCTGGGCCACGCTGTTGCTGCGATAAAGCAGACTGCTCATCCACCTTGGCCCTGATTAGCCTCCTTCAGAAAACAGAGTTTTGATGATGGGTGTACAGCTGCCTTGACGCAAACACTTTGCAAATCTAGGCTAGCCCTTTAGCTAATTAAGCCATTTAATTAGATGAAATATGCTCTGCAAAATAACAGATCTGAAATAACCTTCTGTAGCCAGTCGAAGTTACTTCCAGAACATTGTTCATGAACTGCATCAAAGCCAACTCCATCAAAGCCAACTCCTTTCCTGGTCTCTGCTGGAGTTGTCCTACTTCTGACTCTGCTTGTACTTATACTGGTGTCTGCCACAACTGTAGTATAGGAGCTTCACCTGCAGCATTCATACTTTCCAACTGTCTCATTCTTTGTATTTGTACAGAAGAGCACAGAAGGATGATCATGGGTCACAGACGGTGCCTACTCCTCTCCAGGGCAGCCCATTTCGATCCATTAACCTCCCAGAACCTGTGCTGATCAATGAAGATTTTACGAGTCTTTTACACAACGTGACTTACGAAAAAGGTAGGAAATAGAGTAGGCAAATGCAGTGCCTTCTTTGGGAAAAAAAAAATAAATCCAGAAAAGGCCACTAGGGTAAGAGGACACCAAGTTTTCCTCAGGTGCCAGCAGCACAAAAAGAGAACAGGGGTGCTGCCCTTGGCAGCGCTGCTCCTGGGTCTGTGCATGCACCTCAGCACCGTGTCTCAGGATAGCAGCCTCAGTGCTGGCCTGGATTCAGAAGATGCTGCTCTGTGAACACTGTCCCAAAAGCCATTGCTTGCCTCCTCTAAGGAAAGGGAAGCTGGCTGGATCTTCTTCCCTGTAATGCTAGTGGCACAGACCAGTGGTTGATCTGACAAGGGGACACGGGAGCTGGCACATATACACACTAGGCTACTGGTGTCACTCCTCCTTGCATATACAAGGAACACTGCTAGGAGAATCACTGTCCCTTGTTAGCGGCAGAAGCTGCTAACCGTGGTGTCAGGGTTACACCTTGACCAGGAAAACACTGTTAACTGCCAAACACTTGGGAAGGTTGGAATCACAGAAAAGGTGATGGACCAGAGCCTTTTTTTCCTAACTGGTCTATTGCTCTCTTGCTGTTCAGATAGGAAGACACTAAAAACATATTCATTTAAAATATCAACAAAGGCAGATATTGGATGAAAACCATGTGCTGTTTTCTACTCTGTTCTGCTCAGAATCTGGCCAGTCATGCCCCGCTCTGCCCTCACAACCCTTTTGCGCACCTACCTCTCTCACCCACTTCTCCCACTGCCCCTTTCTTTCTCACCCCTCTACTCTTCAATAAGCTCCTTTCTACCCAAAATGGCAGCCATGCCTCTGTGTCAGTCTTCCATCCTCTTGTTCTGCCTGCTGGGTGCCTTCTACCCAATGTGCACCTACTGAGCAAGGACAAGCCAAGACTGCTCTGCAGTCATACGGCACCAAGCACAACAGGGACCCCCACATTAGCCTGCCTGCAGGTGCTAGTGAAACAAAGACTGGAACAAGAGCCACAACAGTAAAGATCCTCCTTAGTGGAGGGTCTAACAGGGGTGTTTCCATAGCAAAAATGTGAAAGACTGGAGGATCTAACCATACTGACTGGGCTTGGCAGAAGGAAGTCTGCTCTATAGCTGTCTTCTCTTGTAAAGTTCTCCTTTGTACTTCAACAGTGTCTGACACCAGGATCATGCCAATGGGAGAAGGAAGGGTGAAAGTTGTAGCAGGTCCAGGTAGGAAAATATCAAACTGTCAAAAAACAGTAGGACAATGATTCAATTAGACTGCTTGCTTTACTGCACTGAAGAAATGATTTCAGGGAACACATTTCACAGGAATGTCTTTCACTTTGCTGTGTACCTCCATTTTCATACTTGCAGTCAATATATGAGGGCAAACCTGCATCCCTGAAGTGCCAAATACCTGACAGACAATGCAGAGGATCGCTATTTGGCAGGGAATGCCTTTCTGCTGCTGCTTTCACAGGTTCTAAGTGCCTTTGCAGAAAGGAAGAATTGAGGCTTACTGATACAGCAAAGAATAATGAGCACACCATTTTGCCACTTGGGAAGAGATGGTCTTTGCAATGACTACACACCAGTAGAACTGGTGAGCTGTTTATTCACCCACCAGCTTCCAGATTCCTTGTAGACATGTCTGAATAGTAACAGAGGAGTTTTTCTGGCAAAAATAAAAATTTGTCAGAAGAGAAGGGTATAGTAAGGGGACGCTAAGGATCCTGGCCAGCAGAATGATGCGTGAGAACAACCATTAGATGTTTACGCTGGTAACTAGAAGCACTCACTTTTTTGTATGGTTGTTTTGCTTAAATCCACTTGAAAAAAAGAGAAAACAAAAGCTATGGAAAATGGTCCATTGCAACCCAAATTCAAAGATTTGCATTAAAGCAATTCCAGCCCAATGGCTCTAATGCACCTGCACCCTCCCCTCCCTTCTCTGTGATTTAATAGCCTCAGACTATCAGTCCTGCTACTGCTGTGTAATTACATAACACTCAAAAATTTTAAGAGCCATGGCAGTTTACATCCATTGAGAATGGCATTTAAATCCAAATTATAACAATACTTTCTGCTTCTACAATACCTGCCAATAAGTATCATATTACCAAGTCCTGAAGTGTCCCAAAACCCTGAAGTGAAACCATACTTGGAATATATGTTTTTTCTTTTCTAACAGGTGTCTAATTTTGGACCTTATTTGGCCTGAAAATAAATGCTGGAAGAGTGCAAACCTTGTCCTGCCAAAGTGCTCAACAACTGCACTTCTGTTTGTAAACTAATGCTACAAGGCTACAGCCCTTGTGAAGCACAAAGAATGCTTCAAACTCTCCTTCCAGTACTTCAAATAGATGATAATGCACGTTAGCTGCCCGCTGTAGCATAATCTGTCAACTGAGATGTCAAGATCCATACAGCTGTTTGTCATTGCAGGAGCAACCATAGAGACAGATGACAGCCTCAAGCCTTCCTTGACAACAGAAGGGCAGTCAAAAGTGCATCTGCCAACAACAGTGTGGAAGCAGCCCAAGGACACCAAGGACTGGGGAGATGAATACATTTCCAAAGAGCAACCAGAGAGAGGGAAAGACATGGGCCAAAGCAGATACAGCTCAGCAGACAACATTATATGTGAACCCTCTTTGGCTGGTAAGGATAGAGTTGAAAACTCTGGTTAGAGAGGCTCAAAGCTGCATTCACACCCGGTGTGAGCTGGTCAGTAATCAGCTCCTACAGACACACACACAAGCCAGTTTCTCCTGCTACGGGGGAACATCTCAGGGCCTTGGTGTCCAAGACTTCTGGCCTTTGTATTTCCTGGCCTGTGCTATTGACAGAATTGCTCTGCACCCAGGACACCCATTCTCCTTTCCAAGACCTGGCAGGTTCAGAGTACTGATGGGATTGTGACATAGTTGCTTAAGCAGGTGAAAAATACAACTTCTCATTCTGCAGGAAACTGGATGTGAATTCCTGGTATCAGTTGTTTTGCCTTTGCTTGCTTGTTTTGTGATTCTTAGAAAAAAAATGGTATTCATAGGGGAACACACATTTGCTTTGGAGCTTTCTTAGCAAACTGTGGTTCCAGTCATGTCTGGGGAGTGTTGTAGCATCAGGCTAGCATTTTAAGTTTTGGAAGAATAGACACACAAAGACAAGACATTGGTGTCACTTTCCGACAGTTTCTCCTTTCGTGATTTAATGTCAGACCACCAGTCTAACATGAGGCTGTCACCGAGGTCAGCATTTCCTTATTTTTAAACTTAACCATTATCTTCTGGAAGCCAAAAGGCAGAACATCGCTTTGGAGCTGCTGGAGTCAGAAAGGAAATATGTCATCAACCTTTCCTTAATCCTGAAGATCAAGGCCACTTTGCAAGGGCCAGATGTGAAAAGGAGCACCAAAGAGAGAAGGTATTTGATTTATTGTGCTCTCTCTTTTGGGGAATTTTCTTCAGTCAGTATTCTTTCTGCATCATCCTCTCTCCCACTTTTCCTTATCTGCACAGAAATCTTTGAACACTTAGACCTTATTTCTAGTTGCAAATTGGAGGCACAGGAAGGTTTTTGCAGTGATTAAAGACTTTCCTGCCTGTCCTTGCGTCTTGTCCACCTTGCACCCCAAACCATTTCACTACTACTTCATTTCAGTCTCCTGAGTCCCATCAGTCTCCTATTCTTCTTTCACATGCCTTCTCTGTATGGGTGGGAACAAAGCTTTGTGCATTCACTGCCTGCTTCTCCCAGACCACAGCTCCAGCGAAGCTGCTGTGGGCGTAAGCCCCTGGCTAGTGGCTGCCATCCATCAGGTATCAATATATACAGACATACACATATATTTACACATGGACACAAAACCAGTGGGACTGACCCAGCTTAGCAGTTAAACCCAGCTCTTCGCAAAGGCCATCCCTTGTGGCAGCTTTCTTAGTTCCTAACATGGGATAGCTCCTACAGCTCTCCCCATTCACACAGTTTTGGCCTGGGAGTTCCCAGCCCCTAAGCACATTTGGGAAGCCCAGTCCTTACTAGCTCTCTCTTTTTTGGCTCTTTCCACTGTCCCTAGGAGTCCCATATCCAAGCAGTCAATTGACAGAAGTCCACTGTGGGACATGTGGTACATGGATTGAGGTGGACTCTTTTAAGCAGTTGCATGATACACACAGTTCACACTGAAGCCTGATAGTCCTAAGTCAGTTTTTATTTTACTCTTTTTTCCCTGGGACCTTTCCATCTAGCAAAATATTTAAATATTTGACATCTTCATTCTGATTCTGGGTGAAATCAGCATGAAATGACAGAAAGGCAGTAGCACATTATGACCAGCACTGCATCAAAGGGCTGGCTTGTTAAAGGGCCTGACAAATGAAACAACATACAAAGCAGGGGAGCTCTCCTCCAAGCACTCTACGGGATGGCTCAGGATCATGGTCCTGCTTCATTAGCCACAGCAGCATTGCCTTAGGCTTTTTAGTTCTTCAAATTCTGGTCAGCTACACAATGCACTGGAGAGTCAGCCTAAGAAACCTTCAAAACTTTGTAATAGTAGCCTACTGAAGAGGGTACCTGCATGTACATAGCAGACAAAACAGGGCCTCCTGATACAGCCGGGACTCCAATAAAGGAGTTAATAATACCTGTGTTTAACGCAAGCCTGTGCTGACCATTCAATGAATGCACACTTCAGCAGTACATGCTTAGGGCTGAGCTTCTCCTGTGTGTAACCAGTCTGATATCATCTCCCTTCAGTTTCTTCCCCAACTCTTTGCGGTACCTGGTCCAGCAGCATGTCGATTTACTTCACGCTCTACAGGAGAGAGTCCTGAGCTGGCCACGACAAGGGATCCTAGGAGACATCTTCCTGAAATTAACAAATGATGAGGTAAGTTACAGGCCTCTCTGGACTCTTCCACTATGATTCATGATGTTGTGCTGATGGCCTACAGGTGGGCCAAGATACCTTGCAGCAGAGGGGCTGTGCTGTGAAACTGTGGCTAGGGTAAGACCTTTCAGCCAGCCTCCTTTGAGCAGAGTCCCAGTGCATGGTAGCCCCTTTGTCATAGTACTTGGGTGGTCAGGGAGCCCACCCACCAAGCCAGACTCACCTAGGGGCATGCAGCCACATAGCACAGCCCTATAACAAATGCATGAGACCTAGACTTGGTTGCAAGAGCCACACATGAGCCTTGACAGCTTGGATGTCTGTATTCACCATTCAGTGATGGTGTGAAAAGAGTGTATTTCTTATGCCCCCCTTCCCCAATACACTTTACTCAGAGTTATGACAAGTGGGTGGGCAGGCCCCTTATCCTATATGGTTTGTAGTCCCAAGTTAAACAGCACCTCCTTCTCAGGGTGAAGGTCTGCCTAACCCCAGGTGAGCAGTGGGACCTCTCCTGGAAGGATGTGTGAAAACTCATCTGATGCTTTATAAATTTTATGAGTCTTAAATAAGAAAAGCTTCTTTATCCCCATCATCTCTATGCCTCCCCATCTGCTATAAAGCTTTATACACTGTGCTCAACAGCTGAACACATTTTACTAAACAGCCTTTCTTGAGAAGTCCCAAGCTTCACACAGTCAGCAGCTCTGTTGCACTGATGAGGTCCCAGGAGTGATGGTGGGGAATCAACAGTTTCTTGTTCTGGCAGGCTCTATGACCAAAAATCTCTCCTAAGTTTCTTTGGTTTTCTTTTTTTTTTTTCCTTTGTAAGAACAATTTTCTGGACTACTATGTTGCCTACCTGAGGGACCTGCCAGAATGCATCTCTCTGATCCACGTGGTGATCCTGAAGGAGGTAAACTTCCTGCCTGCTTCACAGACACATAATGGCAACATGCAAGCTTGGCTCTCTTCCTATTATGCCTGCACATGATAGGACTCTTCTGCCAATCCACTTGTTCCATTACCAAATGTCAGTTTCCTGAATGTTGCCATGGCTGACATGCACCCACAAAAGGCATGCATCACTCTGTGCAACCAAAGTTGTATTTCTGCTGTGACATGAAATAATGTGTCAGATCAAACCTCCCAGAAAACTTGCCTATGCGCATGCTATCCAGACCTGTCCCAGGCAAATGGAAAACGGAGGACTCATCCAAACAGGGGGACCAAGAGTGAGGCTGTAAGTGCTTTAGAGAGAACATAGTCTCTACTGTTCAGCTTCAGGTATTTGGCCTCACACCCTTGATTCTTGGTTTACACTAAGAAAAAGTTAAATATAAAGATAGTTTTAAAGTGCAATAACTAAACCACACTAGCTTGCTTCCAAGACATCTTAATTTAGAAGTCAATCTCATTTTGTTCAATTCATTTGGGTCTAAACTAAGAACTTTATTCTGAACAACAGCGTCTACCTGGGGTTTCAATGAAACTTAACTAGTGTACTTTAAACATATACCCCTACGCAATTAGGCTGAGTGTCCCTCGTAGATAGTCCCCAACCTAAGGAATTTCATCCTTAGGATGAGTATTGCTGGTGGAAGAAACTGCAAACATCCCTTCCAGAAGGAAGATGAAGACTGGTGTATTGTTATGCACAACTACTTGACTGGTGTGCTCCTGTGAACTGTTATAACTACTTAAACAAAACAAAACTACTTATTAAACCCCAGAACCATTTGTAAGCAGGCATGTTTTATGGATGGGAGAGACTCTGAAGTTGCTTTCTCTATTTCAGGTAGAAGAAGAAATCAAGTCTGATCTCTACATTCTGTTCTTCCATATAGTCCAGCGAATCCCCGAATACCTTATTCACCTACAGGTAGGGCCCCAGGATAGAAACGGTCTTGTTGAACTCTTATCACAACATGTGACTTTTAACTCAGAGCTGGTATTCAGGCCTGTACAGGTACAGGGCTTCTGGCTAACCCAGTGGGCTCTCTGGAAAAAAAAAAAAAAAAACAAAAAAAACCACAACTTTGGAAGGGGAAGCCAGCTGAGAATGGCTTAGTTTTCATCGTTTTCACCTGAAGCTTGCTTCTATTTGCCACTTTGTCCATTTGGCCTGCCAGAAACAACTTTTGTCCCCTGGGAAGCTGAAAGCTCTGCTGCCTGCTACTCTGGGAGAACAGGAGGCCAGAGATAGGGCACACCTACTGTGACCTCCGACCTAACTCCTCTAACAGAGCTGGCCTCTTTGCTGAGTGGTCCACGTGCCTGTTAGCTGAGAGACTGAGAGGGCTAGAGGCTCCTAGGGCCCAACAACCTTTCCTACACAGAGCTTGCTGATAAAAAGAGTTCTGGTTCATAGGAGGGTTGTCTGAATTGTACTAAAACATTTCAGACAAGACACAGAAAGCAAACCCTATAAAAAGGGATTGGTTTATTTATCCAGTTCTAAACTCAACCAGTGCATCACCCACACATCCCATGATTACAACTACCGTGGTTACTTGTGTGTTTGCACTGGGAGTAGGAGGAGGCAGGCCCTGTCCAAGTCCCTCAGAAACTGGTGCTTCCTAGAAGAGCTCCGACTGTGCTCCCACAGGGCAGTGCCATGGGCACTCCAGAGCACTAATCCATGGTCCCAATAGCACCTTCTTCCCAGAAAGGGTTAGGACACCCTCCAAACAGCCTGCTCTCCTCTGTGCCCCAGAATGTCCTGAAGTTCACGGAGCAAGAGCACCCTGACTATTACCTGCTGCTGGTGTGTGTGCAACGCCTCCGGGTTTTCATCTCACACTATAGCCTCCTCTTCCAATGCAATGAAGACCTGCTTATACAGAAGAGGAAAAAGCTGAAGAAGTAAGCAAAACATCAGCTTATTCTCTTTATCACCAGGGAAAGGGAGGTGTGGGGGAAGCCTGGAAACAGGGGGTGTAGATCCAGGCAAGATCAACAGGCACATTGCTCTGTTGAAATAAAACAAAGCCCTCTGCATATGAATGCTGGAGAAGACCCACTAATGAGGGCCTTCTGAGGTCAGATTTGGGCCAGGCCCTTCTGTATAACTCTGAGGGTGAAAGGAAAATCAGTTTAATCCTTCTAAACACAGCTGCCACATGCTTCATGGGAACATTTGATTCCTTAAGCTGATGGCAAAGTCACTCCCCAGTGGGAGAATACATGGGGACTTAGATGCTTTGGGCAGCTCGGGGCCCTGGTGAACGTTACCCGAAGCCCTCATAGGCTAAGATGGAGAAAGAATAGTGTTATCTTTTTTTACTGGGGGAGTGGGGTGGGAGAAACAAAAGCCTCCCATAACCTGTTTGAGATGAACTGTGATAGAAATGACCCTGAACATAGATTCTCAAGTTGTGGTTCCGAAGAGTTCCTTGAAATCAAGACTTTACTAAAACCAAAATCTGGTTGCCTTTGTTCCTTATGATGATTCACTAGGGGAGTAGGACAAGATCAAACTTAAAGTGAAGCTTCCAAATATGGAGGGTGGTAAAGGGCTGGAGCAGACTGCTGGGGAGGGACTGCTATCAGGAGAGGCATTAAGAAACAGGACAGAAAGCAGGACACCCTGCTGACTGGGACAGACTAGGTGGAACAGGTGCTTCCTTGGGGTGGGAAGAGGTGAACGGGAATATTAAGGTCCCTCCCAGCCCTGTTTTCTGTGATTCTACAAGCTCGTGCTCATTCCCTGCCTTATTTCTTAGCACGACGATGGATTTCTCCTCCCTCAGGTCATCCCTGGTGAAGCTGTACAAAGGTCTCACCTCCCAGTGTACGAGCCAAGAGGTTTCTCCAACACCCAGTGCGACATCTATCCGGGACAGCGGGATCCACTCTGAAGAGACAATACAGCCGTTCCCACCAGCACCTTCCTCTGGCACGACAACCCCGTAAGCCTATTGTCATAGTAGAAGGCTTTCAAAGTAGGCTGAATACTCTTTCATCACCCATACTATGCCAGTGACACTATGCAGTTACAGACTGTCATTTCCAAGACTACTCCCTGTGTATACATAGCAGGAAGAAGCCAGCCCTTCATCTCTCTATCCAATACCACATGGCTTACAGCAGGAAACATTTCAGAGCTCTACCCAGGGCTATCAATTCTTTTGCTAGCTGTCTTAACAGTGTACCAGGGAGGACATGTACTTGTGTAGGCCTGGCAGTGTGTATAGTAATACTCCACATTATTCACTGTCAACATTACAAGAGTTAGGAAACACGACCAAGGTCTTAGACTAGCAAAAAGAATACTTTTCCACGGAGCATGTCATTGAATGATGGGACTCGCTATTACAAGATGCAAGTACAAATGGGTTCAAAAATACACAAGACTAATTCAAGAAAGACAGGGCTACTTGTAGCACCTGACAATTTTTGGCCATTTCTAGCCTACTGATAGGTGCCAGCTGAGATGATCAGAGAAGCACACTAGACTTGCCTTTTTTCTTATGTCAGCAATTTCTGGCTGTTGTGCTTCCTTACATAATTTGACACTAACAAGAAGAGTTTGGCTTCATCATTCTGAGTCCCCCTCAAGTGGTAGTGTTACTATATCAATACCTAGCCTCCTTCTTATCAGACTACCCAAGCCAATCTCCCTCCCCTCACAGATGCGATGCCCTCCAGGCCCCCATCTTGGCAGCCTCAGCTGGCGCCTCCCCAGTTTCCCCACATTCATCCTGAACTGAGGACCCAACATGGGTCCAGGTGGGGCCTCATCAGCACTGAACAGAAAAGGGGAAAATAACTCCCCAGGCTCAGCTGGCCATGCACCTCCTAATACAGCTCAGGTCAGGGTTTGCCTTGTCTGCCATGAAAGCATGCTGTCAGCTCACCTTTACCCTGGCATTGCCTATAACCTCAAGTTCATACCAGGGCTGCTGCTTAACCCAAATCTCCCAGCCTGGTCTGATGCATGGACTTATTTTGCCCCAGATGCAGAGCTCTGCACATCCTGAACATCACAAGGTTTCTGTTCCCCCACTCATTCATTATGTCCCCAGAAGAGGCAGTGGGACTTTCCTAAGTAGTGTTCATTACAGGCCATGGAGGGTCCCACCCTGCACCTAATACGTGATCCAGTGCAGTACACTCTGCTGATTTACCTGGAACACACGACAGTAGGAGCCCTCAAAGTACTACTGACACACTTCTGGGGACATAATCACTCTACCCAAGAGAGGAACCTTGTCCACCTAAAAAGACAATCAGTCCACAGGAAAGTAAGACACAGCCCCTACATTACAGAATGACAAGGAAAGTAAAAATCCAAAATGCAGATGAACAGGAGAGAGATGGAGCAGTTGACTTCTCATCTCAATTTCTATTTATTTCATGGTGTAGAGTACAAAAATTAGCCAAAGCTACTAGATAAGCAGTTCTATCCCTGCAAGTTTGCTCTTGCTAATCCAGCCAGGCAATTTCTATTAGTGGCAGCTCTGTTACTGTTCTCCAATATATGAAAATACCTTTTGGCCTTAAAAGGAAGAGAAGGGGGTTGGGGGGGGGGGGGGGGGGGGGGGCTTGCCATGCTGTCTCTTAGTCATCCTTTAGTATTCCCCCTCCTTCTATTTTTTTTTTTTGGTTTTTTTTTTTTTTTCTTATTTTTAAGGCATTTGATGCCCCAGATGAAGAAGCCCCAGCCAACCGTGATGGAGAACATCCAGGCTGTAAAGCCCCCTGACTGGGAAATGGAAAGTAGAAAACACGAGAGGCCAGAGAACATCCTTGCATCCTCTCAGCTCACAGAGCAGGAACTGAAGGCTCTGACAGCCCCCTTACAATCCATCCCTGAAATGGAGTATGAAGCACCACCGGCTGATGCAGTGGGAAACACCGAGAGAGCTATCAGGACCTCTGTGGAGCTGCTGCAGGATGCGAGGAACTTTGCGCCAAGCTACGAAGAGTTCGACTACCCTGGGGAGGTTTTCACCCTGCCAGGCCCCTATGAAGATGATGCCTTCCAAAACCTACCTCTCTTTGAGAATTGCTCCCCGGCCTCTTCTGAGTCCAGCTTAGACATTTGCTTCCTTAGGCCTGTTAACTTCACATCAGAACCAGAGAGGACAGATCATGCCTTACAGCCATTGCCTAAGAGCTGCACTCCTGTAAGCAGTAGTACTTACAAGCGTGAGATGTTCCACAGCAAAGGCAAACAGCTGAGCAGGTCTCTGAAGGAGCTGCCAAGGAGCGCTGAGGGTGTGAGCACAAGACTCTACAGCACACGGAGCAGCAGTGGGAGCCGGCTGCAGCAGAAACAGGAGAGGAATGTCCAGCCTCACATGATCTCAGCCTCATCTCGAAGCTCCCAAAGGAGCTACTTCCCCCCACAGAGAGGAGCGGGTGAAAAACAGAGCTTTTTGGAAGTAAGGAGGCTTAAATAGGAGGAGGAAAAAAAAAGGCACATGATGGTGCAGAAGCAGCAGCAGGAGAAAGATCTGAGATACAGTTAGGGCAGAACATGCCAAAATAGCTTCCAAGCCCACACATTCAAAGTCCTCATCTGCATGTACATGCCCAAGGGAGGGACAAGACAGCTCCTTTTCACATATATCTTCCCTGGGCACAAGCATGGGCTTGAGGCACACAGCTGGCTGAGTGACAGCGAGAACACCCTTGAGACAAGCTAGCCTCTCGTGCATCTCCAGCTGTCATTGAGCTTCCCCTACATGTAAATGCTGTATCTGATCAGGGTCACTGAGTATGCACAAAGCTGTTTGAAATTAGTGCTATAAGGTGGCACCCAGTTAAAAAGGTGCCTTTCCTGCTGTGAGGAGTGCTGGGTTAAGAAAACCAATGGATTTAGTATCAGATCCTCAGCCTGTGTAAACCAGCATGACTCAGCTGAACTCAGCCCATTTATACCAGCAAGGATCTGGTCCATCAGTTTTGTTTCATCTGTGTTTGTTGCATGGATTGTAGACCCGTGCTAAAGTCTGTGTGAAAACAGAGCCCAACAACCACATCCCACAGACAACCAGTGGCATGGCAGATGGCACACTCTAGCCCTTAAGGGACACCAAGTCTTGCAGGAACAATGTTTCTGCAGTCTTCAGTACCTGTTAAG
This sequence comes from Sula dactylatra, assembly GCA_013389905.1. Taxonomy (NCBI): domain Eukaryota; kingdom Metazoa; phylum Chordata; class Aves; order Suliformes; family Sulidae; genus Sula; species Sula dactylatra. The sequence continues at coordinate 17,334 of WEKW01018513.1, read as the reverse complement.
AGTCAGCTTTGAGCTGTCACAGTCAGGGGGAAGATGCCCTTCACACTTCCTGGGGAAGAAGCCAAGGGTGCTGTGAGGTGCTTAGCTAGTTCTCTCAGTGCTGCCTGGAGAAACACCCTCCTGTTAAAATGAAGCAAGATGCAGATGATGATGTAGATGCAGATGATGATGGGAGGAAGGTTCCAACAGCCTGACTGAAAAGGCAGCAAGGAAACCTCAAAAGGAAAGAGAGAAAAAAGCCTAGTGAGTGAAGGAGGTGGTGGATGGCTGAGCAGGGGAGATGAAGCAGAGGGAGATGAGCTATGGGGACACAGTTCCCCCCCCAAACAGTAGCCTGTGAGCTCTTTGGCACTCACCTGCACAGAGGTGGGTGCAGGTGGGAAGCTAGTCCAGAACTGCAGGACATGTTCTCTCCCACAGAGCAAAGGAGACCACCGTGGCAGTGGTGGGCAGAACTGAAGAAAAAAGGACTTGTCCAGAACCTTGCTGAGAAGAACTCGGCACTCTCATGAAAGGGGGAGAGATCTTTTAGTAGCACATTTACCGCAAGGAGTGTGTGCTAATAAAGCCTTCTGCCCCACAGATATAAAAACCAGGCAGCAACAGAGCCAACAGAAGAGTCTTTCACACCGTATCAGCTCAAGAAGCCTGAAGCCTCCCTGCCCTAGGGTAAACAAAGCTCACGAGCAAGGAGAGGGAGGGAAGTTCCTTCAACTCCCCATGCTGGCTTGCTCCCTCATTGACAAAAAGGTCTAGTAAGCTCCCCCTAGACAAAAAGCTTAGCAAGCAAGGCTCCAGTTCCCTCTAACAATGCTTATGCTTCCACTCCTCTGCCACTGCCTCAGCCTCAGAGCCAGCAACAAGCTCTCTACAGAGGTACCAGTGCTGCCGAGGCCAGAGTGACCTGTGTCTCCCAGCCTTGCCAGCACCTCCTCACCCACCAGGTCCCTCCTAGCACAGAAACAGAGAGAGAGAAGGGGACAAGGATGTGAGGTTGCAAATGCTGGTTAAATTGTCTTTTCCCTTTTAGGAGCTCCATGCAGAAGACAACACCAGGTTCTGCCAGAAGGATGACAATGAGCAAACATCCTTCAGCGACCACAACCCGCGGCACGAGCCCAAGGGGGGTTTCCGGAGCTCCTTCCGCAAGCTCTTCAAAAAGAAATAAGCAGCCCCAAGAAAGGCAGGCAACAGCCTAAGTGCGACAGTGCTTCCCCAGGTCCCTGAGGGTGGAGACAGACAGCAAGGCCCCCAAGATCCCCCCTGACTAATACAGTAGGTGGAGGGGTGGGGGAGAGGAGACTGTCACAGCTGCCTTACAATTGCATCCTGCTCTTCCTAGCACAGGGCAGGGCCAGGCTATGGGTTGAAGTGGAGCTCAGCCAGCAGGTCCAATAAGCACAGGAACTTGCTAGCTTTCACACCTGCCTGACTTAACTTTCCTCGGAGTTTTGGAAAACTTTGGCTGAATCCCACTATCTTCTCCCCCTCATCCCCCAATGCTGCTTGATTTGCCATATATCTTAGCTCTTCCAAATTCAAGCCAGGTCTAATTTGGGCTCACCCACAACAGAGGGTTTGCCTTGGCATCCTGGCCAGAAGTCTGAAATTCCCTTCTTTCCTCCACTTCCCAAAGAAAAACCACCGTCAAAGATGTCTTCCAGGAGGCCAGCTTGATTACCCTCCTGGCTTGAGAAGGCCTAATAAGCATCAGCTGAAGCACCTGGGCTTTGTACTGCTTAATCAGCAGCATGCTTTCTTTTGGACTTCCATCACTCCCCAAAATCCTCCTTCACGTTTCATGTGGTGTGCTGTTTCTTGACTTGCCTCCTGCTGTATGAATCTTCTCCTGCTCTCGGAATTGTCTGTCTCCAGGCAGGTGACGCAGGCTGAGCCCAGGGCCTGCTGCAAGAAACAAAGACTTTTCTCTACCTTATCCCCACCGTGGATCGATGCAGACACTGACACAGTAAACCAGTGTCCTGGCTCCTGGTCTGTAATACACCTGAAATACTCTTTGCTAACTCTCTTTCACCTGACGCCACCTTACAAGCCCCATCATGTGCAGCACCATGCTTTGGAGCAGTTCTAGCTAAAATTGAGGCACTAGGGCAGGAAAGTTGATGGTGCCCCACGTTTAAAGTCACAGGCCCTCCTTCTTGTGCGAGGATACTCTTCCTCCCACAACAAGGCCTCACACACGCCACGCTCCTCGCATCTCGACATGACAAACCCTCAGTAATGCTGTTCTCTGCAGAGTACTACAGCTTTTGTTAAAAAGAAAGTATGGAGAGTAACACAGCCCTCTGGTGCGATATCCATGCCGCACCCCGGCAGCAAGAGCACCGTTGGTATAGGGCTATATATAGTTGAAGTTGCGGCATTCTGAGGGCAGTTTCAAGAGGAAATATGGTTTTATCACCTTATTTTGGCAGGGTTGGGACACTGGTCTGTCATAAAGAACAGCTTCACCTGAAGAGGTGTGAACTGTCTCCATGAGGCCAACAGCAACATCTCGGGGGAAATATGCAAGGCTGCTTTAGGGGCTTGGGACGCCAACACCAGCACAAGGGTGACTGAATCTGGTGCCAAGAGAAGAGCAACCATCATGCTGCATGGCTCTCCTGGCAGCAGCAACGGTACGTGGAGGGCCCAGAGCAGGTGGGCCCCAGGCTGCGGTGGCTAACACCCACTGCAGATACAGGGCCCATAGCTCTCCCATAGTGTCAACTGACCTGCATCTACCATGTGCTTTTTCTCCTCTGGTGGAGGTGAAGAGGTGTGTGTGAAAAGGGTTATCCACCCAAGATAGAAAAAAAATCCATCCTTTATCTCAAAGTTTTCCCAACATTTCAAGAAAGTGACCAAGCAAAACTCCAGAGATTAATATGTTTTAGCTGATGCCTGTCCCATAGATTTTACTGGACCCAAAATAGTTCCCCAAAATCCACTTCTCCCCTTCACAAAGAGGAGAAAAGTATCATCCTCCCCGCCCCTCCCCCCGCCCCCCCCCAAGCTTTTAGAAACTGTTCTGGGAAGATTTTTTTTTTAATTTAAGGTTTTTAATGACAAAAAACCCCTTCCATCTCTTCCCCTCTCCCTCACACCCTCATTAAATCACAAATTCCCTTGCCCTTCCCAGTCAGGACTGCTCCATGCTGACCAGCAACTGCATCACAAAGACACTTCCTAGGACTTTGCAGCTTTCAGTCAGACAGTACAGGGCCAGGATAGAAATATGTAAGAAAAGCCAGACACTTCTAACTGAAGCATCAGCAAAGCCCAATTGCTCTGCAAAGGAATCAGCCATAGACAGACCTACTTGTTTGTCCATGGAACCAGAGTTATATCAATATGGACAAGTTTCCACTGTAATGTACTAATGCTGTCAAGGGCTCTGATGCTTGAGTCTTTGGTCTTATATATAACGACATTTCTTTCGTAGAAGAAACTTGCTCCTCACACTTGCCAGGCAGATGCCAGAACAGGAACAGGACAAAGGGGAAAACCAACCTGCTGACATCTTCTGGGTGAAGAAATCCTTCCAAAGTGGCAGACCCTTGCTTGTAAAATGCACATGGATTTTAGCTTCTGTTTTAGTGATTTAAGGCATGGTCAGAATTGATGGTTATTTCTTTCTGATTCTGTATGAGTTCTTACTTCCAGGCCTATACTTATCTGAGATGTCCTTGTACCCACTCAGAATCTGGAAATGTAAATAAAATGAATGAACGATGCTCAGCACCACAGAAACACACAACCTCTTGCAGGATCCGATCCAACTTCACCTTTAGTATACACGTGTGCTCTGGATTATTTTTCTTCCTATGCCAAATAAATGTTGCTTTTAAATAACGCTGTTGTCTCTTGCACTGAATCAGCCATAAGGTTGCATCTATTAAAAGAAGAAACACATGTTTCTCAGGTTCCCTTCTGAGGCAACGTTACTTACAAAATCCTGTTCCCCTTGCACACACAGTCATGTGAGAAGACTGTTTCCATACACCAGGTTCCGAGACTCTTACCCAGCACTCAGCTGACTCACTCTCTAGGCTTCTGGTCAAGATCCTGTTGTTGGTGCAGTTCACTGTGACATTTCTTCAGCTCCTTCCTCCATCTCCTTTACTCCTTCTGCTGCTTCTGTTACAGACACATGAGCTTTCACAAAAAAAATCCCATGAGCCTCCTCCACTGACGTACACACCACTATAATTTCAACTGTCCAACTCTACAGAAGATCTTAATATCTTCCTGTATATCACAAACATCTGTCAGGTTTTTTTAAAAACTTAATACCAGTTCTGACTATCAACACTATCTTACCTTTGCCACATTCTCAGCAGGTCCAAAACAATGACACCACAAACAGGGACAACTCAGCCCGCAGTGCTCACACCTCCCCATGCCACACAGCATCTGCAAGTGCGCGTAGCATTCCTCCTACTGCTCTGTAGCTCCCTGGAGCATTGTGTCACTTGAGGACAGCTGTCTCAGATTAGACTATGCCAGCAGAATTTTGAATCAACAGCCCAAATAGTTTTACTCCTGTGCAAATCTACTGGGGTGTTTTCTCCTCAAATCCCTTTCAATCACATGGATGCAGAACATTCCTGTCAGCTAGCTGCTGGGGAACTGCCAACCCCCAACAGACATGCTCCCATCATGGCTGTGACTCTTCCAGATTACCTCTCCATGGCTACGCTCCCTGCTTAAATCAGCCACCCTAGACTCTCCTCAGATTATGAGTAAGTTTGACTTTCAGTGCTGCTCAAATGTATCCTCTCACCACTTCATTACTCTAAGCCAGCATAACTGAGGCTACTTCTAAGTTTATATAACTTCAGCACTTTCTCCTACTTTTATTCCCCTAGAGTTGCAAGGTATCCTGGCTTCCTGTACAAGTTCTTAGAGTATTTTCACCGCTGTACAAGTCAGGTACATGTAGAAGTACAAATATTCCTCAGTAAGGGCAAAAACTACTTGAACAGGTTCCAAGGAATCCAGTTGCTTTTTCCAAACTCTACACAAAGGTGTTAGGGCCCCTTGCTCATGCCTAAATAGGAGAGGAGCTGGGGCATGCATAGTACTGTCTTTGGCCACTGTTTGGTTTTGTGGGGTGCATTAAACAGAGAAGGCTACTATGAATATTAAGCAGTTTCTACTTGTGAGTGGTTTTCATTTATTCACTCTGTTCTTTGGAAGTAGACATTTTGCCTATTGCCAGATACAAAACATTAAACAATGTCCCGTTATTTACTGTGATCTGATTCAACAAGGAGACGAGATGTAGGCTTTTATATGAAATTACCTACCTAAAAAATTCATACAGCAAAATTCGAGACAGTATTTACACATAGACTGCAGATCCTTTGACGCAGTAAGCTGTAAGAGAAAGGCACAGAGCTGGACTAACACCTACAATGAATAACCCTGTGGCAGAGAACACCACAGGTTAAAGATTTATTTTGTGTCCTCTACTGTACATACATTTTGCGTACTTGTCTTCTACTCCATACAGTTTCTCTGCCCACAAGCTACTGGGCCTTTTAGTATTTTACTATCCTGAGCAAAACCTACATCTGTAGCAGACTCATGATTGTCCTTAATGTAAAGCACGCAGTATTTAAGCTTAAGAAAGGCAGTCTGAGACTACAAGGATTTTCAGAGTTTTTTACATATTCAAAAGCGTACACTTCTGGGATACGCAAGACTGATTTTTATTTTTAGAACATATCTTTTAATGCCAAAAGGTAACAGCCACTATTAAATTTTCACTTAAATGCAATCTGAACACCACTGCAGACACAGCACACAAGATCACCTACAGACAGTTACGTACACACGTCACCAGGTGTGCCAGCTAAAGTTTACCACTTTTCTTTCTCTGGTGGTTATTTTTTTTCCTCTCCTTTTTACAACTGGACTGACATAACTTTTAACATTTACTCATTCTGGCAAGTAACCATGCCATCAAAGGCAAATGTACACACATACTGGAACAAACTTATTAGAACCTCAAATTTTTTCTTTTCACAAACAAAAAAGGCTTATTCTGAAGTAGATTTGAACAAATTTGTCCAAAGCAATTACAGCAACATGGACACCTGATTGTCTACCTTCATCTACCCTTCTTTTAAAAATATTACAGATGTTCTTTGATAAAAGGCACATTTGGCAGCTACTAAAATTGTCATGCATCTGGCATATAGTTTTTTATTTTTCTCTTTCAACTTTCCAGCCACCTGGTACAGGTTTTCACATTCGCTGGCTAAAAAGTAAAAAAAAAAAAAAAAAAGGCTTACTCTTTACTTTGTTTGCCTTACAATGCTGCAGCAGTTGGCTACTTAATGCACTATTTTCCACTGAAGGCAAAAGGGAAATTTTCTCACAGTTGACAGAAAAATGCACTTAAGTGTGTTTTTTTTTCTTTTAATGGAAAATAAGGCATGGAATTTACAAAGTTAAAAGCACTTTTGTTTTTACAACTATATTGGGCCACAAGTTTCTCTCCCTAATGAATAAGAGCTGAAAAGGCTTCAGCCAATGCCTCATCTAGGTTTTGAAATGACAATTCAACAACTAAAAAAGGGTGTTTTGAGGTGGGGAGACAGCCCATAAAAATTTGAAAACCTTTTAATGTTATCTTAAAACAGTCTTTTTGAACAAGTCCCTCCTTGCTGTCTGGAAAAAGCAGCAAAGAGAAAGTCAAGGATAAATTTAACATACTGCAGCTAATTGCATTGCTCAGAGCAGCAAACCATTAAGAAACATTCTTTTTGACTTTCCTATAATTTGTAAGACAAAAATCAATAAATGAAGGGCTCTTTCTAGCTGAGCTTAAATTGCAGCAATGCTAGAAATACCAGTAGTAGAGGCTGCCTCTAAAATGCCCCACGAGGTTGAGATAACAGCCACAAAGAAGGGAACTGATGCTTATTAAAATGCATTGGTGTCGCCACACAGCCTGCTGTGATGCAAATTTGTTCCAGCACCTCTTCAGGCTGAAAAGAAACTTCTTTCTATGTAACAAAATAAAACCTTCTCCCTGAAACACAATAATCTACTAACTGTAATAGTGGTACCCCCAGTGAAATCACCAAGCTTGAATCAGACCTCATTCAACAGAAAGTCTAATTAAAGATACACGCGAAAGAAAAATAACAAAACATCCCACGACGTCAATCTAAATCTCGAAGGATCTAAATCCAGTGCATTAGCATAAACATTCTTACTCAGACAGACCTCTCCCTCCCTGATTTAAGAGGGTCATATTAGAAACAGCACACACTGCAGATGGCTTCTTGAGGATGGAGCACTCAAATGCTTCCATGATACTGAAACTGAAGCAGGATGTTCTCCGTTAGCAGACAGATAGAGACAAACTTTGTCTGGGCTGCTGAATGCCATGACAACAGCATGTACCTTGGGGTCACCAGGCAGCACAACTGACTTTCCATACAGCATGCTGAACAGAAGTAAATGCATGGCACTTACAAAATCATAGAATCATGTAATAGTTTGGGTTGGGATGGACCTTTAAAGGCCATCTAGTCCAATGCCCCCTGCAATGAACAGGGACATCTTCAACTAGATCAGGTTGCTCAGAGCCCTGTTCAGCCTGACCTTGAACATTTCCAGGGATGGGGCATCTACCATCTCTCTGGACAATCTGTTCCAGTCTTTCACCACCCTCACTGTAAATATTTCTTCCTTATATCTAGTCTGAATGTACCCTCTTTTTCTTTAAAACCATTACCCCTTGTCCTATTGCAACAGGCCCTACTAAAAAGTCTGTCCCCATCTTTCCTATAAGCTGCCTTTAAGTATTGAAAGGCTGCAATATGGCCTCCCCAGAGCCTTCTCTTCTCCAAGCTGAATAACCCCAACTCTCTTAGCCTTTCGTCATTGGAGAGGTGTTCCGTCCCTCTGATGCTTTTTGTGGCTCTCCGCTGGACCCGCTCCAACAGTTCCGTCTCCTCCTTGTGCTGAGGGCTCCAGAGCTGGACGCAGTAGTCCAGGTGGGATCTCACCAGAGCGGAGTAGAGGGACAGAATCACCTCCCTCAACCTGCTGGCCACGCTTCCTTTGATGCAGCCCAGGATACAGTTGGCTTTCTGGGCTGCAAGCGCACACTGTTGGCTCCTGTCCAGGTTTTCATCCACCAGTATCCCCAGGTCTTTCTCCACAGAGCTCCTCTCAATCCCTTCATCCCCAGCCTGTATTGATATCAGGGGTTTCCCCAATCCAGGTGCAGGACCTTGTACTTGGAATTCTAGGACTTCCAAATTCCCAGAGGGCTTTTCTGAGCTAACACACAACCATGACACTCTGGAAGAAAATGAACAAGCCCAGGTTATGCTCCACTGCTGCACTAGACTATATATAAAGTAGAAACCTTGGGGTGAAACAGTGCAAATTGTTAAGTACCATATCTATAAAGTTCTGCTGACCTCTAAACCAGTAAACTAAACTTTGCAGTTGTTTAGGCTAACTTTTAGCCATACATCAGCACTCTGGAGTAATACAGCAACTCACCTAGCCTCCACACAAGCATGTTTCATTGTCCAGGCCACATCATCATCCCAGGACACACAAGACCATCCAGGGTCATTTTACCAAGGAGACAGAGAGCATCGTTAAAATGACTTCATTTTCTACGTGAAAAGTATTGTCACTAATGCAAACGTTGTCCAAATACGTCATTCCAGATTAAATAATTATTAATGCAAATAAAGCTGTCATTAGACAAACCAGTGGCTTACCAGTTGTACTCAAAACTCCTATTCTAAATGCAACAGGTTTGATTCTCAACCTGTCCTTCCTGTTTGCAGCTGAGTTAATACCATGATTTGTGCACTGTATGACTGACCCTTTCTGCTAGGCTCCAAAGCACATTTAAGTCAGGTTTTTGCATGGTGACCTTCATCACCATTGTCTGAGTACCTCACCAGTAAATGACTTACATCCTCAGCCACAAAGATGCAAAACAGCATTCCCCATTTCAAAAAGGGAAACAGAGACCTACTGGCATTCAAGAGATCTGTTGATTAGCCGGATCCATGTGAGGTCTCTCCTCCTAGCTGAGCAACCTAACCGCTGGATTGTTCCTTTTACCTGGTCTGCCTTGGCTGCAAAACACAGACAGGAGCATACAGAATAGATACAGATCAGAAAGTCTAAATTTAAGGAGTTTTCCCTGGTAATCCACTAATAAGCTAATAATTTAGATGACACAGCCAACAGTATGCCCATCACAGTGTTTATATCCAAAGAACTGATAACCTAAACTACGCCTCCTGTAACTTGAAGGTTTTTACAGAGGTCCCATATAATGTTCTCCCCTGAAGCCAAGGTTTAGAGATCTTCACTTTTTCTTTTTTTGCCAGCAAAATGTTTCAAAACAAAGTTGTTAAAGACATCAAAGAAGGAATACAGTAGACAAATTTCAACATTTGACTATGATGAAAACTGCCGTTCTTGTTGATGAAATCAGAACACTTTCTAAAATGTAATGACCACACTAAAAGATCAAGGGGCACTGATCAATGGCATTGCAGAAAGCATGGAAAAAAGGTGATTTCCATCATAATTCGACTAACACCATCTCTAATGACATTGCTTTCCAACACACAGAAATGTATTCTTCTTCCAAAACTGAAACGTGATAGAATTTTACTTTGACCCATGAGCCATATTAACTGAAGATGAGTTGCTTCACACTTCACCTACATACTGCAGTGGAGATTACAGAGCTTCTCTTCTTCAATAACTGCCATGCATTACGGTCACAGTATAGTGTAGAGTTGAAGAGCAGTACACAGGTTTATGGATAATCCATGTCATGATACTTATACCAGTATATGTTCCATCGTGTATTTTTGGACATAGAAAGCTGTTGTAAATATTAATTTTTCCAGCAAGTGTCATACAGGTGGTGTGAGAAGTTTTACAATATGTAATAATTCGCTTTGGGAGTAACCCAGCTTCTCAAATATTACTAAAATATTACTTTGTAACACATGCCAAAACTGACTTCTCTTTAGACTCTTACTACTAAAATACATACACTGAACTAGGAAAAATATGTACCACAACATGTGGTTTTATCCCCCTCAGTGCTTAACTGAAAAACTGAGTTGTACATTTGTCCATGTAATAATTTAACGTATGTCAGCCAAACATATCTGTATCTTTATTTCAATTAAATTAAAAACAATCTGCAAGTATATTTATGCAATGTTCACTATATACATGATTTATGCAACTGCAAGGCAATTCTATGTATGCTGATTAATCTATTGTTAGTAAAACATGACAATAGCTATGGAAGTTGACCAGTGAGTGCTCCCTTTCACAAGTGACTGTTTTCATGGCATGACTGAAAAAGAACTGCTACTAGCCATGAAATGGATTATCAGTAAACCTTAAAAACAATGTGACATAACCTAGCAGAGATTAACAGTCTTCTAAATGTAGTAGCATACTAGTTTATACTAGTATAAACTACTTGTTTACTTCGGATGATAGTGCTGCTTTTTAAAAAAAATACGCTGTCATCTTAATGATGTAAGACTTTCATCTGCTCTATCTAAAGAAAGCAATAACTAGACATTATGCTTCCTGCCAAAAATTTATTTTTGAACTGGCACCATAATATTTCAGAAAATAATAATAAAGTACCTCTTTGGTGAAGCCTAGGTACCCCCTACTATTCATTGTAACAACTTGTAAACAGGACCGCAATACAGTGCTTTGCCTTAATTCTAGCTTGGTTAGGTACCACAGATCTTCCTCACAGTCCTCCTCATAATTTTAGGAAGGTATTTTAAAGCAGGGAGTAAAGCAAAGGAAAATTAAGAAGGATATAAAGTTCCCTGTTTGAGATTTAAAAAAGTGCATAATGTTTTCATTCCAGAAACTGTGCCACTGTATGGAACTGGTGGATACAAGACTTCTCCTTCCTGTACTGGACATTATTGATCATTACACAAACACAGTCTTTGCTCATTGGCCAAAGCAGTCTCTTAAGTCTGTTTTTTTCTGGTACAATCAGTTGTTCAATTACTTTAGAACAATGTCCTGCATACTAAAACAAGAACAGCAAGTTAACTGTTTTTTTCCACTACAATGTCTGTTTTTGCAAGTCTGTTTCTGTACACTGCATTTCCAATCTATTGGAGAGTTTTTAGTGTTTGCATACACATCCCAACTCCTTGGCACCTCCAGGTTCAGTGCATCCATTGCCAGCAACAGACATAGCACCAGGAAAATGCAACTCCCAGCGCAAGGGATAGTTCAGGAGGAGTGGGCATTCTCCAGCAATGGTGGTCCGTCTCGATGCATCGATGGGTGTGTGTGCTCCCTTTTGTAAGTTTTTGGAGGAAGCTTTGGGATATGTTGAGAAGTGCTTTGTCGTGGAGGAACAGGTGGTCCAGCAACAGAATGGAGGTCCACATCTTGCGGTATCAAAGGTGGTGATGGAAGATGCCTCCGTGCTACATGTGGAGAAGGTGTCTGAGGGGGAGGTGGAGTAAACGGAGATGGACTGTTTGGGAAAAAGGTGTTACCAAGTTCGCTTTTTCTCCCCAGTGGTGGAGGTTGGAGGTGTAGTGGTGAGCTAGAGAAAACATCTGGAGTTCGCACAGGTTCTCGTGGCGGTAACACAGGAGGGCTTTCAGGGGGGTCAGAGATGCAGGTCCGGTCAGGCACTGAGTACCTCGGTGAATACACTTTAGAGGTTGGTTGCCTAGGAGGGATTGCTGGTGGGCTGTCCAGGTGTGCAGAAGCAATCTGAGGTATACAAACACTTCATTCAATAAAATTTTAGAGTGGCAGTAAAGAACAGAACCCTGCTGTGAAATGGAAGCAGAGCTCCTCCCCTGCAGATTGCTCTTACCCAGTTAAAGAGGAGGCACAGAGCAAGCAAGTACAGAAAGAAGATGGGGAGTAAGGAAGCAAAAGGGAGTGGCGATGCCTGAAAAACATGTTTCTCAGTGATGTGGACAGAAGAGACAGAGACTGGATGTGCAGGGGGAGAGCAGGGGTATATCAATACATGAGTTAACAGCCATGGATGGAAGGAATGAAGATGTACAGAGAGGGACAAAGGCAAGGCAAAGAATGGTCAAAGCAACAATTTCCATGGTAGTTCCAGGTCTGCTTGCTAGGTAGGTGGTGGATATCTTCCACTACCTCCCCAGTAACAAGCACTTGGGGTGGGTAATAACACCAGATATCTCTCCAAGACAATGAAGAAAAGGGAGAGGCAGATGATGCTGAACAGGGGAAAAAAATAAACTACACTCAGAAGATGGAATTAAGTAGTGAGAATTATGAAGTGAACAGTTCTCAAGCTGCAGACCACAGCGACAGGGTAATTGGTCTCCAACACCCTATCATGTATACGATGTTTTTCAATTACATTTTGGTAGCGATGTGATGTGTTAAACTCTGTTGGCTGACAATAGCCACCTGTAGTCTGAAAACAACAACTTTCTGAAGAGCAATATACAAGACCTCTTCAAAGACATACATGCTGTGAAATAATTTTGGGTGGGATTTTCAAATCCACCCAATTCTCTGAAGTCAAACTAGCTCCCACTGAAATCAAGAGACATTCAACACTGTCTGCAACAAAGGCTGGATAATATCCCAAATGCCAGACAAACGCAAAAGGAAAATGTAGCAATGGCTCAAGCAGGCATGCAGACAGGACAGGTAATCAAGAAGGGAAAGAAAGCACTGAGCACCACAGTGTCAGGGTCAAATATTCTAATGAACCTTTTCAGAGAACTGAGGTGTGGACACCACTTTCCATCATTACTGTTCTTCAGTTTTTTACCCCCACTCATATACCCCAAGGTGATACTCTGGGACAATTACAGCAAACAGAAACACCTGCCTGAAGCCTCAAGTTCTCACAGGCAATGTGAGGGCCTAAGCATAGCAGAGCAGTAGACAAGAGACAGTTCTAACCCTAAATTTAGGTCCCATCTTAATTTACATCCGTTTGGGATCAGGACATAATGAGGGAGAACTGTGAAGGCTTGAAATACATGGCTGCTTACTCTTTCACATAAAGTTCTTCAAAAATACATTTTAAGAGTTACTTTTCCATCATACCCTGCCCTCTGCTCCCAGAAAAAAATGCCCTTTTTTCTCTTTACTTACTTTTGATGGGGAGGATTCAGCTGGGGCAGACTCTGGTCGTCGTCGTGGAGGAACTGGAGGAGGGACATGAGCTTCATCTGAATTTTTGGTAAAGTTTATGGATGACACAGAAGCAGATCCTAGCAGACATAAAGAAAGAATCCTGATAACGATGAACTTTTGTTCAATTCAGTATATTACCTTTATTGCTGCCCATGAAGGTGTCATAAATAATAAAGTAATTGCTCATAAAAAGCAGCATGAATCAAGGTGTTAGAGAGACAATGAAACAACCCTCTAACTTGCAGCTTCCAAACCACTTTTCTGAGCTGCAATCATCTCTATGGCCATCAGTTCCTTAAAATTCTTAAGTAATCCTTGAGACCAAAACCACACCACAAAGTTGTTCTTGTATTACAACAGCACTAAAACAATATCCTGAACCTGCAGTTGATGGGCCAACCCAACAATGAAGAAATTCCTTCTTCTGAAGAGGTATTCCAGAGACCTGGCTTGGACACTCAGCAATGTCACTGCTCTGCTAAGCAACTTCTGCTTTTAGCAAGTCATTTCACCTCCTTGTAGCCATCAGCTGAACGCAGGACTAGCCTTGTACTTCCTTTGAAAGATCTCATACACGAAAGGAGGTCCACTATAAATTAGTGAAAGCACACCATAAAATATAAGCTTCCTTGTATGCTGCTGAAGAAAGATGAAAAATAGGTGTGGATGGGTCCTGATGGATTTAAAGCAGGGAGATACTGATTAAGTTCTGCGGGAAAACCATCCATGTGCACTGAAACCAATTTGGAATGGCAGGCAGTAGAATAAGGCACCCAGAAAACATTCATTTTTTTTCTTATTGCTCACCATCAAACAGATACTCACCAAATACATTCACCACATGTATCTATGGCAGGAAATCCCACAAATGTTTGTTTGGGACATATGGGCACTAGAAATACACCTCTGCTTTCTGTTTTGACAGTTTTTCCAAAAACATACTCTCTATGTAACACATCTAATGCTGTTCAGTTTCTCCCTTTACAATGAAACCTCATTTAAAAAAAAAAAGAATAAAACACACCAAAAGCTTTTGCTGCCACAAATACTAAACATGACTTAACCTGTTTAACACCACAAAATCTAATATGCACATTCTTGGTAGACTATCTATTAGCACCTACTTGCATGAAAAGGACTTGAAGGATCTGAATCAAACACACTGCAGGCATCTGTAGTACTTGAAGTAGCAGAAGCAGGGGGAGGGGTCAAAGGTGTTCGGGGAGAGTTTGGTGCAGATGCTGTAGTTTCAGTCTCACTCTCTGGGATGCGGCTGTAACTAATTTTCCTTGGCTCTTGTTGCAGGGGTGTAGGATGTCTCATGGTACCTGGCCTTGGATTAGAGGGACGAACACCTGGGGACTTGAGAGAATAGCTGTATTTTTTGGGCTGAAATGACAAAAAAGATAATATCAAACAAAATCAAAAGGCCATAAGATCACCTAAATGTAGCTTTGCATTTATGAAGTTAGAGATCTCAAATGACTTCTGCTATATGTGAAAGACAGATGTAAGCATTTTTTGGAAAAAAAAAAAACAAACAAACAAACAAAAAAAAACAACAACAAAAAAACCAAACCAAAAAAACCCCAAAAAAACCTGAATACTAACAAATCTTGGTGGAGGCTTGACATTGCGTGGCTCTATCTCTAGTGACTTGTTGAACAGATAATCTGTAAATTCTGTCTCCATGCTGTTTCCCATTGGATTCAGGTTTTCAAAAAATCTCTGAAATACAAGAAGGTAAAAACTTGTCAGGTAAGCCACATCCTAGTAGCTTAGTACTGTTTGTTTCTACTGCACAGATGATCCCAACTGTTACAGAGAAGAGAGAAAATGCTGGAGTCAGAAGTGATGATAGATTTTTAAGTTATTAAATCTGTTTGTTGCCAGCCCTTTGCTGGGCATTGCTACTGCTATGCTTGGCCTGAAAACCAACTGTGCAAGTACACTAAATTTCTGCAGTGCAAAAATCAGACCAGGTTAGCTCAAACACCTTCAGAATAAGCTGTATGTAGTCCATCTTTACACTGATGCAGGGAAGACTGCTTTCACAATGCTTTCTGTCAAACCCTGAGGAGAACAAATAACAAAAGAAAATCTTGTGGTATCTCTTAACATAATCTGTCCTATGACTCTCTGAAAGTATATAGAAAGGAAGGGGAAAGAGAGTACTTCTTTAGAGAACACCACAGACCAAGGAGAACAAACACCAGGAGAAAAAAATGTGAGCATCATTACCACCAACACATGATGTAAATGCAGTGCTATCAGGTAAACTTGGAAACATAAAGGCAGTGCAAACAAAGGATGAAAAAGACAACTGTGCTCACTGTACAAATAAACACAACTGATTAAAGGACAGTGAGAATCTGGTAGTTTCTGTTCCTGTTTAACACTGATCAGTAAGAAGACCTATCTACCAACACCTCAATAGCTGGGAAAAAACAAACAAACAACAAAAAACCCAAAAACCAAACAAAACACAAACTGCAAGCATTGAGCTTTCTGCCCTTTCTTACAGTGAGACCTGACAGAGATTTTATGACAGGCCTTCTGCTTGTCTCTGATTCAGTCTGATTGAATCCATGTGAATTTAGTCTATCCTTATGGTCTATCAGCTGACAGAGTCACCACAAAAGCAGCTCAGTGCACGGACTCAAGGAAATAATGCCACTTACCCTGATGTCAAATTCCACTCTTAAACAATATGGCTGGTTCTGGTACTGCTGTATCTCTCCTGTTATTTCAGCTACCTTTCTTCTCTTGCTGAAGTTTATAAGCTCTTTCCCGTGTCGCTTTAGAAATTCAGGGTTGCCTTCTTCTGTTTTCAAAATGTTAGTTAAGTAAATCCCTAAAAAGCACACAGAAGAGGTTCTCAACATACAGTACAAAACAAGGAGGAAGTCACATGACTGGAATACAAAGAATTCTTAAAGAATTTAATTTGCACATTCTAATTATTTACAAAAATGCTCTGTTAAGGTCAATAAGAATCACACCTTATTTTCAAATAAGGGTAACAATTTAAATACTTTAATATGCCTTTTCCAGAAGGCTACCTTTTTGGCATCAAAATCTCAAAGTCTATGCATCTTTATTGTTTAGGAAGCTCACACAACTGAACACTACTAGCATTTTGCAAGACAAGAGTACACTGAACTCGAGTGCTTTCTCTCAATTGTTCTTTGTCAATTCAGCTCTACTCCATTAGAAACCCCAGCTAAGGTCCAAAAAATGATTTTCAGGTTTTATTTTTCTGTTCCACTCTCCACTCCTGGCTTCATAATTGCATCAAAACATTAGAAGATAGAAAGGAGTGCTCTCAAGTGCACAGATAATGTATCTGGAATTGTCATTGTGACTCTTCGAAGTATAACTTGAGATAAATAACTGAAGCTATTCATGTGTGATCCTGCTAACCTCTACTCATCTCTGAAGCAGGACAGAAGGTTTCTTAGTTGATCTTATCTTTCTTTGCAGAACTCTGGAGTATATCTTTCCCCAATCTGTAAAAGGCCAAAAAAGCCATCAACACTATTTTTTCAGTTTTGGCCTGAAGCCTATGCTGGACAAGTGTAATGTCCAGAGTTGGAACTGATATGCAGCAAACACCCAAGTAGCCTGCTAAAGAACAGGAATGCCATGTGCTTAACTTCAGTTTGCTAAATGTCAGAAATCCAAAGCAATCTACTTGAAAGAACTGTTAAGTCTGATGATGAAGTGGCTTTCTTTCCCAAACCCTGTTTTTATAGAAATAGGACTCTAGTTATAAGAAACTATAAAAAAAAAAATTCTAGCTTTATTGCTTGGAATTCTTGATGGGGAAGGGATCCTTCTTTCTCTACTAGTCAATGGGAATAATCTTTCTAATGTGACCCCCTTTCATTTAAGTCATTTATGGTCACAACACAGTTCAAACCATAAGTGAGTAAATATGTAAGATATCACAGATACTTTCATTTTTCTTTCACATATATGCAATTAATGTCTGGGCACCTGAAATTCAAACCCAACTGTTCTGTTAAAATTGACTTCTCACTATTTCTCATGCTGTTTAGTACCCTAGCTCAATACTTTCCAAATGCTTATGCACGATACAGCTCATTCAAACCAAATGTA
>WEKW01018512.1:0-23307 GCA_013389905.1 Sula dactylatra | reverse complement strand
TCATGCCAAATAATAAGTGTGACCAAGAATTCATCTTTGGTCCTATAATTTGAATGTTACTGTTCCAATAGTAAATGCCTACTGCTACTTGAATAATTGCTGGAAACATTTCTATTCTTATATTTGCACTATGATTAGTACAAGGGGATTCTGCCTTGCTTAGGTCTTCTCAATACTATGACCATAAAAGTAAGCAATAATAGTCATAATGAAGGATTATATCTTGCTAGCTTTATTCCTGCTGACTAATAACTGCAGTGAGTTTTAATATTTTAGAAATAAGTGAGGAAAATCAGTGATTAGCCATATATAATTCTTCATTTTAATATCAGGATTAAATTCCTAATTTTTAAAAAATACTTTGTAACGTTTTGCTTCTGAAAAGCACTACATAAAGCATAATACATTTAACATTAGGCAGTAAGACCTTGACAATGCAGGAACATTTCAGAAAGTTGAGATGAATCATTAGAATTTTAAAGCTAAAGCACATTATGCCATTCTGTGGATGCTGCCATTCAAGTAAAGTGGTTATGGTTCAAACCAGGTTGACCCCCTTAGAGACAGCACTGAGCTGCAGCAAACTAAGGTCACTTTCTTTCTGAATGACAATATCCATACAGGGGCACTAAAGTACTTGAACCAAATGGTCTTAACTTCCCTGAAATTTTCCATGTAGACTCACCTTAAAAGATTTACAGAAAATCTTTAAGAATAATTGTGAGCATCATAGAAATATAGAAAATTGTTCAAGTGCTTTCTTTAAACTTACTTTAGAATATTGGAATATCTGTTTGCATTAAATGCCAATAAGATGTGCATTGTATTTCCTACAGTTATAATTTACAGGTATTTTCATTTGAGTGTTCACAGCTAATACACGTGACTTTATTTGTTAAGCTTCCCAGCAAATGTACCCAACGGTGGCACTTATATCGTACCGGTGATAATCTACAAACAATATAGATTTACCCATGATTTTTGCAAACCCACAATTCATTATTATTTTAGTTCATAGAAGCCAAGTGCCTTACCATGTTCTGACTGATAATTCCAAAGGGATGATGTAAGGAGTGAGAAGAAATACAATGAGCAAAGATTTTAAACTGGTATTAACATACAGCAGGTAACAGAAGGTCCCATGGTGAATGAAATGGTGTAGGTTATTTGATTAACACCTACATTTTGGTGTCTTACTCTTGCTGAAAGCCGTGGTGAAATTTGTTGGTCTAGTACAATTTTAGATTCTGTACAAAGTACAGGAGATTTGAATAGGGCTATAGATATGACATATGACCTATGGGAGATCCACACCCTTTAGTAGCTGCAGAAGGAACAGGGAAGGTACTCAAACATGTTACAAATACCCTATATGTAGGCATTCAATCAAATTGAATCATATGTCCCAATTTAATGGAGAATTAATAGGCTGGTGTCTCAAACTATCTATAGAAAACCAAAAACTGATTTGATTTTCTGACTGTTCATTACAGTTTCTTGCTCTATTGGGAAGTCATGAAAAACTAGATTCCTGTTTTGTGAAAAACTTTATATAACTCATAAAATCTACTGTTCTTTTTGGCTTTCTTTCCTGAGTCAACCTTATGTCCCAGAGGAGAAAAGAAGGAATGCTAGAAATGACATCACAAAACTATGTGCCAGCTTGACCTTCAGCCCATGTATTACTTTCTGGTGATTGGGAACATCCAGCATCTTGACAGTGAGCATATAATAAAGTCTGGGAGTAGGAATCACATTGGTATTGTGATTGAACTGTGTATAAATGTCACATTTGTATTGTATTTTCAATATATTTGGTATCACTCTGCTAAATCAGAAATCCCATGTAACATTAACTATCTTCAGATAAGTAAGCCTGATACTAAACATTGCACCCTCTATGTGTGGAATATCTAAAAGAACCTGGCCAGAGTGTATTGAGCTGGGACAATGCGTCATTACATGCTGTGATTTATTAGTCTCATATCTTACCCTAAAAGGTTATTTTCAGCCAAGCATACTACTCAGGCTTTCTGTTACCAGGGATGTTTTGTTCAGGGACTTCTACTGAGTGCAAAGAGAATTTGTGAGCAGAATGCAGACAACTTAAATGTACAAAACAATTATTAATTGTGTAATACACAAAGGACATCAAACTAAGTGTTCATATGACCTTCCTTGACCACAGAGTCTTTTCTGGCCAGCCTCTAGTCAGGTTGTGAAGGAGGACCAGCCCCTGTTCCAGACTGTTTTTTCCCCATACAGTCTTATACCTTTCCATTTTGGTGTTCTCCTTGAACTGTAGAGCAACTAACAATCCTCTCTGGACACTCCTACTTCTATCTGCAGTTTAACCTTTCTCATTTTGTACAGTTCAGCCTTCTAAACCTTTTCACCACTCTTTTTCACAACATTGCAGTCTTCTCAGAATTCTGAGTCAAGGTGATCAGGCTGTTCCATACCAGGGCTCAGGCCTTGGATGGCAAGCAGCTGAACCCCTGGTGATGGGAGAGAGGTTATGGAGGGGATTATAGAGTGAGAGGGTTACAAGATGCAGAAATATCTAAAACCTATAATGTTTTTTGCTGTCTGACTTGACACTCTGTTTGATTTGTAACATAGCTGTCCCCAGACTAGCAAAATATTATCACTTTCCAGATTCTGTCTATCATATGTAGACAAGTCAGGGAAAGCTGATTGGCTGTCAATAAAGGTTAAAAAAATAAATAAATATGGGACAGATATGACTTCTTGCATCTTGATCTGGTTTGGTTTTGTTGGCTTTCACACAGTTCACATAATTTAAAGGTGGAGTGGAGAGGAAAAATATGTTTCTTCAGAACAGAAATAACAGTAGTGTTCAAAAATACAATTGCTACTCTCAAATAGTAAAAGGACAGTGAAGTTATAAGCTCATGGGCAGATGATATCAGTGGATCAACCCTGTCTCAGGGCTTCACATCAGATTAACGCTTGTTAATCTTTGTTGCAGGCAGAACAGTCATTTTAAAAGCACAGAGAGTAACAGTCTGAGGTCTGAACTAAAACCAGAAGAACCAAATACTGATGTCCAAGGAAGATATAAAGCATTAACCAGAGGGAATAAAAGGCACTGTGTGCTCTAACAAATGCAAGATAGCTCATATAGGTCAGGAGACTAACAGATCCTTAGGACTGTTTCCAGAAAAGCTGGAAATCCTGAGCACTCAGGACCACCATTTTCCTTACAGAAGGCTGAAAACCTTAGAGACTGGAGATCAGACAGTGACCATAAATCCCAGAGCCTGGCATCTTAGGCTCATGTTGTGGTTTAGCCCCAGTCAGCAACTAAGCACCACACAGCCGCTCGCTCACTCTCCCCACCCCTGTGGGCTGGGGAGAGAATCGGAGGAGCAAAAAACAAGAAAACCCTTGGGTTGAGATAAGAACAGTTTAATAATTAAAATAAAATAGTAAGAATAGTAATGATGAAGATAATAATAATAATAATAATAATAATAATAATAATAATAATAATATAATACAAAGGAATAATGAGAGAGAATAAAATGAAACCCAGGGAACAAAGGGAAAAGGGGAAAAAAAACCCACAAGAGCTGCAACCGCTCACCACCCGTCCCGAGTGGTGACCGACACCGCCAGTCCCCGAGCCGCGATCGCTCCTTCCCCCCGGCCAACTCCCCCCAGTTAACATACTGGGCATGACGTCACATGATATGGAATACCCTTTGGCCAATTCAGATCAGCCCTCCTGGTTGTATCCCCTCCCCTCCCGGCTTCTTGTGCACCTGGCAGAGCATGGGAAGCTGCAAAAGTCCTTGACCAGTGTAAGCGCTACCTAGCAACAACTAAAAACATCAGTGTGTTATCACATTATTTTCATACCAAGTCTAGAACACAGCACTATACTAGCTACAGTGAAGAAAATTAACTATCCCAGCTAAAACCATGACAGCTCAATCTATTGTATTTTTTTTACTGTACTTCATACTGCTTCAAAGCATAGGTCTAATCCTGATTATCCTAGACCCACCTGTGTGGGAAATCCAAGAGTCTCCATGCTCCTTGCCAAAGTGTCTGGTTTCACCTATGATATAAATAAGTTAGAAAACACTCCACTGATGTAAAAAGAAATATGACAGGCAAAAAAATAGTGACACCTATCAATTTTACCATTTCAATAACTGTTTTTTTGATCTTTAGTGTTGAGTATAGAGATTATTTGAAGCCTTAGGATCCACTGTTATGTTTTCTATACCTTTTTCTTTTTTGGTCTCAAAAAAATCTGTCCAACAAATCTAAGGAAATTGAAAGTGAGAATATATCTTTTTTTTTAGGTAAGTGTGAACAAAATTCTACAGGAATATCAAGGATTCAGTACAAATCATCTTTCATGAAAACAAATACATCAAAAAGCTTCAACAACATTTTTCTGACATTTACTGTGCTTGCCTCTTAGTATTGTTAGTTAGAAGGTTCAACTGAATGGAACAATGAAAAAATGTATGAACACTACATAAGCATAATTTTGGTAAAAGTTGACTGGAAAATTATTATTAATTTACTTTTGTAGGCTTACTCACATTCTTGAAATTAAAAATAAAAATAGAAAAATACATACATACAGACATTGCCAAATCAATGGTTTTGTTCATTGTTCAGTACTGATACAAGAAGCAGTGAACAAATTCTATCTTTTGGAGACAAAAAATAAAACCTACTGGGGGTAGAAATAGCCATTATGACAAAAACAGACCAGAATCTTTGGAATATCTAAAAAAAAATCTCCCACTTATACTTCCGTTGATTCCTTAAAAGCATCCACAGTGAAATTGATTTCTTATATTTACAGACACCTCTGAGTTTGAGAGGATTTGCTTTCAAAGACTTGGTTTAGGCTAGTATCTTGAATTGGGCAATATTAGTAAGTTACAGCCCATTTGGATTCTTCCGGCTGCATATGCTTTGTCAGAGAGGAACTACCTGCTGTGTACCTGATACACCATCTGATCTGCTGGCCTTGCTGCCAACCTTTCCCTGTTAGCAGAGGTAAGTAAGGCTTTGGAGGAAACAACATGACAGGAAAGCAGCTCTCCACAGGCTCTTACTCTAATATCTCAGTCCATTTGAACGGCTGACAGATCCTATATCATCTTGCAAAGGAACACACAGCAGCTACTGAAATCTCTTGTCTTTACCAGATAGATGAAAAAAAAAAAAAAAGAAATCTTTCAGAACCACAGATCTGTAACAGGTACCCTGATTTTCCAGTCCTGGCTCAAGAGTCAATCTATATGCATCTACCTGCATACAGTGGTGCACATGTACTCTCACAGTATAACTAGAAAAAAGACCATCTCTCTCTGATGTTGTGTCTGTATACATTCAATTTGTTATTTAAAAGCTAACAAGTATAACAAAGATTTTTATGGAAAGGGTAATGCTTTCACTTAAAAACATATGTTTTTCCAGAAATCAGGGCTACATTAATAATAGTTTTAAATAGGCACCATATATTTGAATCATGAGAGTAGATGAAAAATTTTTTTGATTTTAATGTATTACTGAAAACAAACCAGAAAGAACAGAAGGTAAAATAAGATCATGAAAACCTTTAAGTGCTAGGGTAAAGTTATTTAAGTGGCTGAAATAACTTTAGATCTGAATGGCTATTATCTCAATATTCTTGAAATGAGTGTAAGTCAATAGATACTTTTACATATCCATACTCCAGAAAAGAACACCTTTACCTTTCCTAGAACCAGGAAATAGATAGGAAGTTGGCATAAGAACCCTTAGTAGTGAATGAAGCAGTACTGACTACAAATAAGAACTAGCCAGTGATAAAATTATGTGATACTTTAAACAAAAAGTATAATTTTTATCATTTGTTGCCAAATGTGTTAAGTTTCCAGAATTTCATAGTGTCATGATTATACGTGATTTCAGCAAAAGACTGGAAATTACAATGATACTTCCGAAAAACATACACATAAGTACAAGAGGTAAGATAGTGAAATACTAATTTTGCATTCTGAGCAACCTAATGATAGAATAGTGATAAAATAAATAATAATAAAAAAGAATAACATAGAAGTTTAAAAACAGTATTTTAATAATTTCTGTAACCCACAAAATTTTGCAGCATGCTGGTGATATGCATTTGTACTAGTGGAGAGTAGCCAGATATGACCACAACATTTGCATTGTCAAATTGAAGTCCTAAGCTAAAGATAATAAAATAATTTTAAAAATCAAAACCCATGAATAAAGCATTTATTACTAACTCTCCTGCCCCAAATGTGTTACAACTTGAAATGAAGAAAAATAAACAGTGTCTTAATGAAGTAATTTAAAGAAAATCAAGGGATTACTATTCCATGGAAAAATATCAGAGTGAATCACAGAAAATAAAGCACCTGTTCTAATAGAAATAAAATGTATCTGAGAAAAGAAAAGGTTGGGGGGTTAGTGGTGATACTGTGGCAGTATAAAAAGGTGCAAATTTAAATTCATAAACATTCACATATTTGAAAATCCAAGGAAAGGCAAAAAGAAAACAGAGCTTTAGACACAGCAGTTACTAGGTCTTTCATACAAGAATAAATCGCAAATATTAACAGAAACTGTCAGAACACTCTAAAAATCACGGATGTACTGCCAAGCTTCTAAACAGATGTTGCAATCATATCCTATGCTTTGACTTTGTTACAGCCAAAAAGCTAACAGACAATTTTAGCTCTACAGAAAGTTTTGTCAAAGAAGCAAATTGAATGCTGTAAGATAGAAAATCTCCAAAATACTGTTTAGCTACTTCAGATAGAACTTAGTAAACAGAAATAAAATTTAAATTCTTTCATTGCAAAATCCTTTCCCCTTCTCCTTTTCCTGTTCCTTATACAGAACTTGTTTCTTAAAGACCAATTGTCGCAACTCTTTGTGAAAGAGGCTTTCATTGAAATGAAATTGCTTTCAAATATCAAAATTGTATTAGATGGCATCTGTTTTAACCTTCAGCCCCAGAATACCTGGTTTTTTAATTCATTTACTGTTCAACAGACTGTGCATAAATAATCTGGTCTGAAGGACTGTAACTCAGGATCTCCTTCTACCTTGCTAAGGTTCCTAATCAATAGCTGAATTGTTTCAGGTTACAAGAATCCTTCATTGCTGTGAATCTCTACAATATACGAACTTCCAAAGGAGGGGCAGCCTCAAGATCTCAGTCTGGAAAGTGACATACATGCGTATCAATCCCTTTCCTCCACTAAATGAAGTTAGAAAAGTTATGTCTACTTCATGGAACAGTTGTCAAAAACCTAAATTTTTTACAATGAGGATGGTGAGACACTGGAACAGCTTACCCAGAGAAATTATGAATGTCGCATCATTGGAAGTGTCCAAGGTTAGGTTGGACAGGGCTTTGAAGATCCTGATCTATTGAAAAAGAGATCTAATGAAGGACAATCAATCTAGGACAAGAAGTGTATTTCAAACATAGCCACCCAATTCATATCCCTGAATTTCAGAAAAGGCAAGAGTTTATATCACCCTTGCAAACAACTTTTCCTAATCAATTCATCATTCACCTGATGAAGATCTTTGATCTTTTAATTGGTTGCCCTAGAAGCACAGATATCTAACTCTGGTGCCATGAATCACCCTGACAAGAAGACTCCCATTGACACTGAATTAGCTATATTTACTGCCTGTTCTGAAAATGGCCAAAAATCTTTTAAAAAACTTATGCTTCTGAAGGTCTTCATAGTTTATAAATCATGTGTCCCATAAGCTAAAATTTACTTTTGTTGAATAAGCTTGATTAACTCTGGACCAGTATGACTGTTA
Source organism: Sula dactylatra (assembly GCA_013389905.1). Lineage (NCBI taxonomy): Eukaryota > Metazoa > Chordata > Aves > Suliformes > Sulidae > Sula > Sula dactylatra. The sequence goes on along the minus strand of WEKW01018512.1, from coordinate 15,459 downwards.
ACAAAAATAAAACTGGTTTTTTTCATTGAAGATGGAACTACTTATTTGTGCTGTGGATTGGAATAGTCAACAGTCCTACATGTTGTAAGTGATATTTAGTCTAAATATTAAGAGGAAAGAAGTCTATCTGTAAGGACAAGTAAGTATCAGAACACAGTGCTTAGTGAATAATAGAAACTCCAGCATGTAAAGTTTTTAAAACACAGTTTTAAAAAAAGAAGTATGAAATGTTTTAGATACAATGATTTCTACCTGTATATAAAAGGTAGATTAGATATAATGAATTCTACCTGTAGATAAAAGGAAGGAACAGATAGACTCTTGTGGCTGCATCCATTTTATACTATTCAGTGATAATCGTTTCTCGGACAACTATGACTGTAGGTATTCTTACCTCCTGGTTTACATATATCAGTTGCCAAGTGCCCTCTCAGAATGAGTCATTATTAATTACACAAATTTACAATGTAAATCCTTATTTAGAATTAATTCCGATATCATTTCCAACTTGTTCAGCTTGTTTTCAGCTGAAACCGAAAGGAAATTTGAAGGTTTCTTGAAGAAAACAGAAAAAAATAGAAATGAATGCACAGGCAGGAAAACACAAACCAAATAAAATGAGATAACAAGCAAGCTGTCTCCTAGATGTACTACTGTTGTCTTTCTGAGATTATTTCAGGCTGAGATTCTTTTTACTTGTTTGCTACAATGTGTGGATATGATTTTATCATCATCCATGGAGACATCATGAAAGAAGTAAAACAAAATAGAGTGAGTTTAGCAAAAGAATAAATAGCTTGTTTTAAAATCAACAAAGTTTGTCTAAGCTTTTCATTTTATAGAAGGCAGGAGATTTTTCATCCCTGCAGACCAGGAGGGAGGATATCTGGTAAAGACTTGGGAACACAGCAACATTTAAAAATGTTTTTCTCTCAACCCAAAAGATACGAAAACACAAAGAAGTGAAAATTTGCAAATACATAAGAAAAAAAATACTCATGTTTGTATCATTGGGGCATCTTTCAGGGTAACTTCATTTTAGAAAGCATTTTTCTTTATAAGTGTTAAAATAAATGTCAAAGAGTTATTATTTAGGAGAAGCAAAGAACATAACTGAAATCCATACATGTAAAAAGTTATGGTTTAAGCTGAGCTAGAATTATAAGGAAGATTCTGGATTATTATTTCATCACATCGCAAGCTAATAAATATAATAATATGCCTATGCCTAAATATTAGTTTTAGCTTTGTTTTTATAATTTTAATTGTACTTGCTTTTTAAAGGTGTAAGTTATCATATTAATAAACTAATTATTTTACAGTTACACAGTTTTCCTAATGAAAGATTGCAGTCCACCTGAATTAAAGAAACCAAAAATTATCTCACAAAATTATTTGCTTTTTTACTGATGAAATTGTTAACAGAGATTTTAGGTCGAAAATGGTTATTAACCTAAGTTATTTTGATGTTGAATTCAGGATAGAGAAGCAATATATCAAAAGTAAATCTGTAGGTCAAAGTTGTCAAGACATTTAAATTTTTTACAGTTAAGATTAGTATGCTTCCTTAATCTTTAAACTCCTAAATGCTTTAGTGGTAAGACTGTGTGCAAAAGGTGATAATATAAGTACATAATCATCCTTTAAAATATACAGGTGTCATTTGAAACAACAATGCAAAGCATAAAGTTCCTTTCTTCAGCACCATCACAAAAAATGACAGTTTTCATTATTATGATAAGAAATAATGCATATCCTTTTGGACACACAGTGGTTTGAGAGGAAAGATGTATCTTTGTTAAGCCTCCAAAGTGTCTGCTTTTTCTTTTGACTTTATTGTATTGTGCTTCCTAAGTAACACCTAGGGAATGGCTTTGCTCTCCCTGAATTTAAGCATGGCATTCAGCTGCTATCCGCAGTACAGATATAGATATGTGAGCTTTGTGTCAGAGCTCCAATTAAAAGTAATAGGGATCTATAATTGTAAAAGAACTATAGAGACCTGTTCTCCTGGATGACCACCAAGGGCCTGCTGGAGTTTCTATATATCTAGTACCATGGGAGATGTCCTATGATGTTCAAGACATCTGCTTAGGCTTCACAGAAATGACGTATGGGTCACATCTACTATGGGCACCCCACTCCTCCTGATGGGGACCAGGAATTCTGATTCTCTCAGTGAGACTCACTGCCCCAGGCTAAGGGAGACTGGCACCATTGACTACGGGGGCCCAGAGGCATGGGCAGGGCTGCGTAACACCAGAGAAAAGGAGTTGTTGTTAGTCACTCTTCTTATGTAACAACTTTAAAGGAATCATTAATGCTCTTTTCTGCCTTATCTGACTATGAGTGTAGGTTATTAGATTATTAAATCTAGGTTATTAAACCCTTAACTAGCTAACATTAAGCCATTAACTGCCTGTATCTCTTTTCCCATACCACAGACAGTATGTCGTAATAGATACAGTACTAATGATATTATAGTAACACAGGTTTTTACAGTAGTGAATTTAAAAAACAAACCCACATGGAATTGTATTTATGAACCTATTTTTGCTTTGTTTCTCTGAAAAAAAAACCAAAAGAAAAACCAAATCAACTAATAATTACATTGCATTTGTATAGATTCATTAAACATTTATACTTATGGAATGGTGGATTAGTCAACAGGATGCAACAAAGAAAACAGTAAGTTTGCCAAATGCTATATAATCTAAAATATTCAATGAATAATATTACAGCTAATAACTCCAAAATCTGATGCTCTGTTTCTTGCATGTACAGGGTCCTCCACAGAACTTCAATCAAAACATGACACGTAAGGATACTTTTTGCAGCAGTCTTCTGCTTCATTCTGAGAAGCTGTTCCTGCTAGAACCTAATCCAATGATTTTACTATTAAATAATTTACACACAATTTTATCAGCTCCATTCTCAACATGATGGCAGAAGTCTATGTTCTGTGAATGTGTCACTGAAATCGGGAGGAAACCTCGTAACACCAATGTAGTGTTAAAAGGCAGGCATTCTTTATTCAGCGCGCGGGAACACGGGGGATATCTCCTCCTCAAGCGTGTTCCGTCTTACATCAAAATTCATCAGCTTTTATACACTGTTTCTGTCATATGCATATTACCTTTACAGTGATTGGTGTAAAACTTTCTCGCTTTGCTTTTAAAGGTATAGACTAAGAAAAATTCAACGCGCAAACTCAGAGAGGGGTGGTCGCACTTTGGAGGAGGGTAGCTTTGGGGATGGAGGTGTGTTTTGGTATTATAATGAGATTTTAATGAGCAAAAAGGTCACTTTCAAGCACAATTTCGCAATTGTGCTGTGTTGTCCCCTAGTTTTATCTCGTCCTTGGGCCTACAGTGAATTCCAAGGGAGCCTTCGCTCCACTCCCTTATCCAGTTATCTCTTTGTACAGCACACAATATGCTATCATCCTGTTTGTCTAATTCACAGCACACAGTATTCTATTTTCCTGTCTGTCCTGTCTGTCTAATTCTCTACCACTTTGGTTACATATGCACTGTGTACATATTTTCTGATGAAGCTTTAGGATCTTAGGTTGTTTCCTCTTTTAGAGAGTTGTCAATAACCTTATATTTGCCAAATGTTTTGAGTTTGGAAACCCACAAAGTATCATGTATTATTTATTTTAGCATTTATTATTTATTTATTATAGTAAATACAACATAGTGTCAAGATGGTAATGAGAGACAACTGACTGGTAAGTTATGATGTCTGGATTGAGACTTGTCCTACTCTCCACAAACCCTATATGATGTACTTGCATCTCCCTCCATTTAATTTATTCTTCACTCTTCTTTAATAGAAATGGGGATAGATGAAATCTGAAAAGATTATCTAGCTCCTTTTCACAATGTACAAGATCACAAAATACAAGATCACTGTATTAGGGTGGTGAAACTCCTGACTTCATACAACACATACTAAAGTCCTCACATATTAAGATCCAGAAGATACCAGTGATCAAAGACTGAAATAGAGAATGTGCTCTGCTGGACTTGCTGCCCACAAACAGGAAGATCTGATAAAGGGTGCAAAGGTAGATGTCAGCCTTGTCAGCCTTGGTTGCAATATCTGTTTAATCATGGAATTTAAATTCTGAAGGAAGTGACAAAGATAAAATTAGAATCACAGCCCTGGACTTCAGGAGAGAAGATCTTGGCTTCTTGCAAGATCCACCAGAGAGGGCAGAGAGGCTTAGGACTACTGGCTTATTCTGCAATGACAAACCTCCTCAAAGCATAAGAATGGTCCACAACGTGGAGGTAGTCAGGAAGATATGGCAGAAAGCAGCATAGATAAACAGGAAACACTTAAGTGACCTCAAATGCAAAAAGGAAGTACAGAGAAGGTGGAAGCAGGGACAGAGATTCTGTGATGAATGTAGAGGCATTACCCCAAAATCCAGGGACTGATCTAGAACAGCCAAAACTTGGCTAATGAGGGATGTGAAGGACAACAAATGAGCTGAGTAAATTGATAGCATAAGGAAGGCTAAGGAAAATATGGGCATGTTGTTCAGATGACCTAGTGACCAAAGACATAGAAAAGGCCAAGAGAATAAATTGCCTTTTTTTGTCTCAATTTTCACTGCTAAGGTTTTTCTCTGGCTTTTCAAGTCTCTAAGCCTACTACCAGAGTTTGAGGGAATGAAATAATAGGATAACAAGAAGGGCTCCTTCAAAAACATCAGTAGCAAGAAAGACTGGGGAAACTGTGGGTCCGCTGCTGAACAAGGTGGGTGCCCTGGTGATGCAGAAGGCAGAGAAGGCAGAGTTACTGAATGCCTTCTTTGCTTCAGTCTTTACTGCTAAGGCTGGCCCTTAGGAATCCTAGTCCCCAGAGGTGAGAGAGAAAATTTGGAGAAAGGAAGACTTCCCCTTGGTTGAGGATGATTGGGTTAGAGATCATTTAGACAAACTGGATCCTCAAAAATCCATGAGCCCCAACGGAATGCTTCAACAAGTGCTGAGGGAAATCGTGGATACAGTCACTAAGCCACTCTACATCACCTTTGAAAGGTCATGGAGGACAGGAGGGGTGCCCAAGGACTGGAGGAAACCAAATGTCATTCCAGTCTTCAAAAAGGGCAAGAAGGAGGACCAGGGAAACTATAGGCCAGTCAGCCTCACATCCATCCCCCGAAAGGGGATGGAGCAGTTCATCCTGGAGGTCATCTCCAGGCATGTAGAGGAAAAGAAGGTTATCGGAAGTAGTCCACATGGATTCACCAAGGGGAGATCATGCTTGGCCAACCTGATAGCCTTCTATGATGGTGTAACTGGCTGGGTCAATGAAGGGAGAGCAGTGGGTGTTGTTTAGCTTGACTTCAGCAAGGCATTCGACACTGTCTCCCATAACATCCTCATGGACAAGCTAAGAAAGTGTGGGTTAGGTGAGAAGACAGTGAGGTGGACTGAGAACTGGCTGAACAACAGAGCTCAGAGGGTTGTCATCAATGGGGCAGAGTCTGGTTGGAGGCCTGTAACTAGCGGTGTTCCCCAGGGGTCTGTGCTAGGTCCAGTCCTGTTCAATATATCCATCAATGACCTGGACAAGGGATAGAGTGTACCCTCAGCAATTTCACTGACAATACCAAGCTGGGAGGAGTGGCTGATACACCAGAAGGCTGTGCTGCCATCCAACAAGACCTGGACAGGCTGGAGAGCTGGGCTGAGGGGAACCTGATGAAATTCCACAAGAAAAAGTGTACAGTCCTGCACCTCTGGGGAGAAACAACCCCCTGCACCGGTAAAGGTTGGGGGCTGACCTGCTGGAAAGTGGCTCTTCTGAGAAGGACTTGGGAGTGCTGGTGGACAGCAAGTTAACCATGAGCCAGCAATGTGCTGTTGTGGTCTAGAAGGCCAACGGAATCCTTAGTTGCATTAAGAGGAGTGTGGCCAGCAGGTCAAGGGAGGTTATCCTCCCCCTCTACTCTGCCCTAGTGAGGCCACATCTGGAGGACTGTGTCCAGTTGTGGGCTCCCCAGTTCAACAAAGACAGGGAACTGCTCGGGCAAGTCCAGGGGAGAGCTACCAAGATGATCAGGGGACTGGAGCATTTCTTGTATAAGAAAAGGCTGAGAGACCTGGGTTTGTTCAGCCTGGAAAAGAGAAGACTGAGAGGGGAATCTTATCAATGCTTATAAACATCTGAAGGGTGGGTGTCAAGAGGTTGGGGCCAGACTCTTTTCAGTGGTGCCCAACAACAGGACAAGGGGCAATGGGCACAAATTGGAACATGGGAAATTCCACCTGAATATGAGGAAAAACTTTACTTTGTGGTGGCAGAGCACTTGAACAGGCTGCCCAGAGAGGTTGTGGATTCTCTGGAAATATTCAAAACCTGCTTGGATATGGTCCTGTGCACCCTGTTCTAGGTGTACTTGCTCAAGCACAGGGATTGGCCAAGATGATCTCCAGAGGTCCCTTCCAACCCCTACCATTCTGTGATTCTGTGAACCCGTGATATATTATCCACCGCAGAGAAAGATCCAGCTAAGGAGCATGTAAGCAATACACAGATCCTTGGGACAATGTGGGATGCATCCATACCATCCCATCCAGGCTGCTGAAGGAAGTGGGCCATGTTATTGCATGGCTTCTCTCTACCACCTTTGACAGTTTGTGATGATTGCAGGGTGTCCCTGATGACTTGGAGAAAGCAAGCATCAGACCCATTTTCAAGAAGGGCAAAGAGGAGAATCATGGGAACTAGAGACCAGTTAGCCTTACCCCAGGTTATGGAGCCAGTCATTTTGGAAATAATTTCTAAGCACATGAAGGATTTAAAGGTAACTCTGAAGAGCCAGCAGGAATTTACCAACCTGATTAGTTGACTAACCTGATCACCCTCTGTGATGAAGTGAATGGCTGTGGGGATAAGGGTGGAGCAGTGGAAGTTATATACCTTGATTTTACCAACTGCCTTTATGTGGTCTCACACAGTAACCTTATACACAAACTTTTGAGATATACACTGGATAAATGCATGATAAAGTGAGTGGAAAGTTGCCTGGACCATCAACCTCAAACATCTGTGACCTGTGAGACAAAATGACACTGATAGCCAGCTACTTGTGGCACCTGTCAGTGAACTAAACAAGGCAAGTCCTAGGGCAGGATTTTCTATCTTTATCAGACCTGGACAATGAGACAGAGTATCTTCTCAACAAATCCACAGCTGAAAACCAATTCCAGGGACAGTTAAAGTGCTGGAGGGCTGGGCTGCTCTTCAGAGGGACCTAGACAAACTGCAGAAATGAGTCAACAAGAACTTCATCATGTTGTTCGATAAATGAAAATGCAAAGTCCTTCAGATAGGACAGAATAATACCACACAACAGCACAGTCTGGGTACCAACTGGCTAGAAAGCAACTTTGCAGAAATGGGCCTGGGAGTCCTAGCAGACATAACAAATATGTCAACAATGAGTTAGTAGTGTGCCCTGCTGCAAAGATGGACAGCCATGTTGTCGCATCCCACCCTCAGAGGGAGGAGAGCGACTAAGGTTCTAATGATCCCCTCGGACTAAATTAAGGTGAAATGACACCAAACGATCAATCAAACATTTTCTTTTTATTCTAACACAGAAAGTAACTTAGACTTGGAAAGGCAATTCAAACTTGGAAACTTGGAAAAGCGTTAGCGGTGTGGGTTCTTATTAAGAATATTCAAAGAAGAAAAAGAAGAAGAGAAAAGAAGAGAGAGAGAGAGAGAGAGGGAGAGAGGGATCACTGGTCCAGGTTCCAGCGTTGGTCCATCCAACAGGGGCGGGGTGGGTGTCTGGTCGGTAGGAGCGCTCGTCCAAAGAAGAGGAAGCAGAAGAAAGAAGAAAAAAAAGCCCCAAATGGCACTTGCCTTGCCCTTTTATATCCATCTTGTGAGTGTTTGAGACATTCTTCAGAAAGGTTCAAGGGATCTCCACCCCCTGTCCCCTTATCAAGTATTGTCTCCTGCTAATTGGTTAGCTGTCCTCACTTGCCATGTAAATTAGCATGCATGCTCCTTCCAGGAGTGGGGGGGCAAGTCTTTTCAGCCCTGAATTGGGTCGGTGGTCGCGATCTCCCCCTGCCACCTTTACCCTTCACCTAAATACCACTGTTTTGGCACTTCGTCAACCAGTTGGGGAGGATGCTCACTCTTATCAGTCTCTCCAAGGATCCTCATCTCTCAGCCTTTGTCTTCTTGTTATTCAACCAGTTGGGGAGGATGCTCACTCTTATCTGTCTGTTTAAGGATCCTTATTTCTCAGCTTTTGTCTTCTGACTGATTGGAGTCAGATTGCTTGTCATTCCAGTTGGACTCCTGCACATGTCAAGGAAGTTGACTGGACACAGCTGTGAGCAGCCTAATTTATTTGGTCTAGCTTTGAGGTGCCTTTGCTCTTCTTAAAAAACTTTGATAATGGTGATTCTACTGTGTCTTTAAAGTACACTATAGTATTTCACTATTCTTATCATCAGAAGCCCAGCCTGAATCACTCTTCTTGGCATTTAAGTTCATTGTTTCTTTTCCTATCTACCATCATGGTTTGTAAAGGCAGATGGAAACAGCAGGCCTCCCTTCTGCCTATACTGGATTGGTAACTTCACCTTAAAATGGTAGTTTTACGGTTTCATTTGCATTACTACTACACTAATTGTCCTAGCCTGAAGGCTTTATCATATATTCAAAAGGCTTTCAGTTACAACATCTCTAAAAAACAAGCAAGATATATATATTTTCTCAAAATTTCAAAACTTTACAGCCACCATATTATAAAAAAAACTTTAATTATAAAACTCCTTCCCAAGATCATATTTTATACTATTATTATACAGGTTTTGCTCTGGATATTTTACATAATACTAATCAAAGAACTGTAAGAACTCTTTCTGTGGCAGAAAGACTGTCCCTCCAGCTTTGATTTGGTTTCATGTGCTTCCGATTCCTAAACCCTGAATAATGAGTAAGGCAATTATCTGAGATGAAGACTAACCTTGGTTAGATTAATTCTTTTCTTGCCTTCTCTATTCTTTGATAGTAATGGAAGGCAAGAAAACTAACTTAAATCAAATGAATTTTAGGAAGTAAAAATTGACAAACCCCAGATAGCCATGAAAAAAAGGAAAGAAAAAAAAAAGAAATAAAAAAAGGAAATTTAAATCTCATGCTAGGTTTTTAGGTAGATTTTAAATTACTCCAGCACTTAAGATACTGAAAAAGGTTTTACAGAGTTTAAAAAAATATTTGTGTACATATAGCATCAGTGTCACCAAAGATGGATTAGACAGCATGAACCACATTTATAGAATATCTTGAGCTGGAAGGGACCCACAAGGATCATCGAGTCCAACTCCTGTCCCTGCACAGGACAACCCCAAAATTCACACCATAGCTCTGAAGGTGTTGTCCAACTTCTTCTTGAATATCTTCAGGCTCGGTGCCATGACTACCTCTCTGGGGAGCCTGTTCCAGTGCCCCACCACCCTCTGGGTGAAGAACCTTTTCCTAATAGCCAACTTAAACCTTCCCTGGCACATCGTCCTGCCAATCCCTTGGGTCTTATTGGCCACCAGAGAAAAGAGATCAGCACCTGCCCCTTCTCTTCCCCTTCTGAGGAAGCTGCAGATCATGATGAGGTCTCCCCTCAGTCTTCTTCTCTTCTCCGGGGTCAATAAACCAAGTGGCTTTAGCCACTCCTCACATGGCTTCCCCTCTAAACCCTTCACGAACTTTGTGGCCCTCCTCTGGACACTTTCTAGTACCTTTATAACCTTAATGTACTGTGGCACCCAAAACTGCACACAGTACTCGAGGTGAGGCCGCACCAGCGCAGAGTAGAGTGGGACAATCACCTCCGTCAACCGGCTGCAATGCAGTGCTTGATGCACCCCAGGACACGGTTGGCCCTCTTGGCTGCCAGGGCACACTGTTCGCTCATGTTCAACTTGCCGTCGACCAGAACCCCCAGGTCCCTTTCTGCAGAGCTGTTCTTCATCGTACCATACCCCAGTCTGCATGTACCTCCAGTGCTGCCATGCCCCAGGTATAAAATCTGACACCTGCCCTTGTTAAACTTGATATGGTTGGTGATTGTCCAGCTCTCTAATTTGTCTAGATGTCTCTGCAGGGCCTCTCTGCCCTCGAGAGTGTGAACAGCTCCTCCCAATTTTGTGTCATAATCAAACTTAATTAGCATTCCTTGCATTCCTGCATCCAAGTCATTTATGAAGAGATTAGAGTACCAGTCCCAAGATGGATCCCTGCAGAACCCTGCTAGTGACCAGCTGCCAGCCTGATGTAACCCCATTTACTATAACCCTTTGAGCCTGACCTGTCAGGCAACTGCTCACCCATTGCATTACGTGTTTATCCATCTGTATGCTGGACATTGTGTCCAGGAGGATACTGTGAGAGACATTATCAAAAGCTTTACTGAAATCCAGAAAGAACACATCAACTAGCTTCCCAGTATCAAGGTATGATACTCCATTTTTAAGCACATGAATGGGTGATATGTTTTTTTATTGGGACTGAATACCTTTTATTTCCTTGTTCTAAATCTCAGATATCTATTTTTATATTTTACTCAGTTCTAACTACTAAGATATTTCAGAGAATTTCCATTAACATTGTAAACCATGAGAGCTGGTGAACAATGTTAAAAATTTACTTGCACTTAATAGTCACTATTAAAATGGCAACAACCAGAAATATTCCTTTAACAGGTTTTCTAAATGACTCATGAATTGTCCCAGGAGACTACATATAAAATTAATCAAATGGAAATGTAGGTTATAGAGTATTTAATCTCTACTAAAAAAAATACTAAACCAATAGATTTCCAGAACTTGTTGTCAGGGATATAATGATGTTGAACATTAAATAACATCCTCCCTCCCAAGAATAGAATTTGCTGTGTTTCATATTGTTCAGTTTCTTTGGCTACTGAAGTCCCAAAGGGGAATTTTGAAAAAAAAAACCAAAAAACCAAACCAGATTGTATCTCAGCTTTGCAGTCTCTGAAAAACTAGTAGAATGGCAATTCTCAGTTGGCCAAATGACACTTTTCACTTACAGTGCAGCATAAAGCAATTCAAGGCATAGTACCAGTATCAGTGAGAATACAAAGCTGACCAATACTTCACAGTTCACATGAAATTCTTGATTGATTTGTTTAAATTGTTGTTTCTAAAAACACCAGGCAGGTTCTGTCAAAATCACAAAGGAAATACTAATCTTGCTTTCATTATTTCATAGCTGAAGAATATCGCAATAAAGGAAGGGAAAGAGTGAGGGATTTGATCAAGTTTATGTCTTAGATGAATTACCTCTTTAATGGTCAGAATCAAATTTATACCAAAATGAAATGGGAGAGAGCATCTTTAGTTCTTCAGTTTTATTCCTGTGAGTGAGTGTAATTGAGTGAATGTGGTATACCAATTACAGTGCAATAATTTGGTATTTTTTCAATACTGCAAAATATTTTAAATTTTCATTCTCTTGCAGATTAGGAATAGGGTGGGGGCAGGAAAGTTTTTAGGTAGGAAAATTTGTTAAGAAATAATGTATTAAGAATATGTGACCATATTTATATCAATGATATCTTTGCATATTTTACATAGGACTATATTAAAGCAGCAAATTAAAATCTGAAAAAGTAAAATTCATGCTGCAAAAAAAATCTGGATGAACTCAAAATTTCCTATGTATTTAATCTTAAAAATTCTGATGTAGTTTTTGATTCTATGGTCTTTGTGGTTTTAATCAAAAAACTCAGAAAAAAATGTGGGATAAACCAGTATTTATATCAAACTGGCACCCCTTTCTTGTTATTGTTTTAGACAGAGACAGATTTATAAAGCATGTTTGCTATCTTTTTGTTTAACCTGGCAGGTAGATAAACACCACACAACCACTTGCTCACTCCCCCTGCCCTGCAGTGGGATGGGGGACAGAATCAGGAAAAAAAAAAGTGAAATTCATGGGTTGAGATAAAGACAGTTTAATAGGACAGAAAAGGAAGAGAAAATAAAAAATAATGATAATCATAAAAGAATATACAAAATAAGTGGTATACAATGTAATTGCTCACCAACTGCAAACCAATGCCCAGCCAGTTCCCAAGCAGCTGTTGCTGCCTCCTGGCCAACTCCCCCACTTTATATACTGAGCATGATGTCATATGATATGGAATATCCCTTTAGCCAGTTTGGGTCAGCTGTCTTGGCTGTGCCCCCTCCCAGCTTCCTTCTGGGAGGGCATGAGAAGCTGAAAAATCCTGGACTAATGTAAACACTACTTAGCAACAACTAAATATCATAATAAATCCAAAACACAACACTATACCAGCTACTCGGAAGAACTCTATCCCAGCCAAAACCAGGATATTATATTTATTAATGACTTGGAAAGTTAGTCACAGCTTGTCTGATGCATACAATTAAATGTCTGCATATTTGGATTTTTTCTCCCTGTGAAGTGAAATGTACCACAGTAATATGGAGGAATTGGAATGACAAAAAACAGAACAGATTTTGAGAACTGGGAGAAATGATAATGGGTTGAATAAGCAAACTATCTTTTTTATTTTTTAATTGATTTTTTCTCTTTAAGGCCAGGTACTCCGCTGTACTTGGCACTTTCCCCAGCTAGTGATTGCTTTCTTTCAGAACTTAAGCTTTCATGTTGTTTTACCTAGTACCACCTTCCTTAGCTTTCATAACAATTAGCCTGGACTTTCCCTCTTATTAAAGCATGGGGTTTTTTTCCCTTCTGGTCAGAGTCACAATTTGCTAGTAATTCTTTCTACTGATTCTGTTTTACAGCTCTGGGAATAAGTGATTAAAAAAAAAATATATAGAAAAAAGAAAATTACAAAATTTGCAGCTTTGCATCTATTTTTCTTTGAAGGTGTGAAATTAGCTGTGCTGACCATTTATCTTACAGTGTCTCCTTGATACTTTCCCAAACATATTAATATCCAGTCTAAGGTCTGTCAGATCTAATATATTTTGCATTGAAGGAGTTAGTCATCATTGACGTATCCTGTTCTGGGACAATATAGTTTCGTTTTTTCAAATTACTTTGTGTCACTTTGTTGTTTCAATTATTATCACGCCACAAAGTATGTCTCTGGATTTTCCTTTTATCTTGCTATGGTCAAATCACAACCTGGGTTTCTGGGGTTCTTTGGCAGTCTGAAATCTCAACCAAGGTAAGTCCATATTCTCATACATACTAATTGTACATTAATGTAGGAATTCATACACATAGTGAGACCTGATTGGTTTTTTACTCATCCTGCCCATTTTTCTCTGCATGTGCAGCACAGGCAACACTGTCATCCAAAAGCCAAGCTCATTTAAGGTCTTTAGCCTTAAACAAACAAACAAACAAACCAAATAACCAACGAAATCAACAAACCAACCAACCATCTATCTATTCACCTACCTTTGTCATAGAAGCAGGGGAAAGATTTGGAATTTTTTCACTCATGCATTACTCATGTTAAGATGTTGTCTTCTTTTTGTAACTTTTTGTTCTTTAATACCATTATTTGCTCTATTAAAATACAGTCAGGGTTTTTTTTTGTTGTTATTGTCACTTTTGTTTTTCTAAACTTGAATCACTGCAATCACAATATATTATGATTGATAGGAAATTAGTTGTTCCTGGGTCATTTCACATTGTTTTTAACTACCCAGTCCATGAAAGAAAGGAGGAAAAAAGGTATTTCCCAGAAAATATGTGTCTGAAACAAGTCTGAAGATAATGTCTAAAGATAGGGATGTCAGAAATGTTTTAAGAAAAAATTCTTGTCTCTTAATTTCAATGTCAGCTGCACAGGTTGCTGAATTGACAAGTTAGAGTCAGCTAGTAAGATTTTTTTGTTTGTTTTTTAAATGAAAGGTAGTTCTGTAAGTAACCTTCAAGTGTATTACAATAGTTTTTTTTTTATACCTGTATTGTCTCATTCATTCATTTTGTACTGTCCACATCAGGACAGAAGTTTAAAATAGAGCAGCAAGACCAGTCCGAAGTGGTTTATTTCAAGAAGCTGCAGACAAACCTTTCTGAATGATTAGCTGACCCTATAAAACAAAAAGATAAACTCCAAAATAAGACAAATTTCTTATTTTATTATTTTGTAATAAGATGGGAATTAAATAGTAATCAAAATATTGCAAAATATTTTATTACATAATGAAAGCATATTTTATGTGTGCTGCAGGCTTCCTCTACAGAGAAAGCCTGCCAATTTTCAGACTGCAAAAAAGTAATTTCATTTTGTTGCAAAATGCTCTTCTTTTGCACTGATGTATTGTAAAACTGATAGAAGATAACATTTAAATTTTAGCCAGTTGCAAATGAATGCATTCAAATGTAAAATAATTTTCATTTAAGGACAAAGTGTAGCCCTTTTAAATGTTAAGAAAGACATTTAATGCCTTTGGATACACATACTTTGTGCTGATGCTTTACAGAGTGATAGTCAATACTTGCTTGTTTTCTATTTCAGAAGACAAGAGACTGGAAATTTATTAAAGCATGTGCTTTTCTTCCTTAAAGGACACTTGAAGTCATTCTCTTTTCCTGGGCAATTAAAGTGATGGAGGGGGAAGGAAAACAGAAAAGGAAAAAAAAAAGCTGAAATAATTATTTGTTAAAACAGCTCTTTTGACAGTCTCTTGTTGACACATATGCGTACCTAAGTAGCGTGTAGAAGTTATAAACTTACAGTGTATTTCAATTTATTGAAATGAGGCATTAAGGACAGATAATGCTTGACTATTAGAAGACCAGTCACTTCTAAAGGCTGAGACAAAGCAGAAACAATTGAAGATACAATTGAGTTTCAGGAGAACTCTGGAAGTGTAGCTTTGAGGGACATTTATATTTAAAATTATGCAGGAAGGAAGGCTGCACATCCTAGAAGTTTGGAAAGAACACAGCATGAGTTTATGAGTTCTTATAACCAAGGGTCATAGGCATCAACTCTGTCTTTGACTAGAGCACCAGAGGAAAAGCCAACTTCAAGCAAAAGCGAAGTATGATAACATTAGGCAAACTTGAGTCCATGTAGCACAATTTGAATCAACTTTGAGAGTAGCGTTCTGTATAATTACATTGTTCATGTTTGTTTATAGCTACACACAAGCAGGTCAGTGATACTTAGGTGGAACAGCTGGGAATAAAGAGTTTACTATTTAAATATGTGCATATATGTTTATATATGGAAATGTTTAGAACTAGGCTAGGATATAGCTGCTTTCTCTCTTTCCTCAAGGTCTGGTTAATCATTCATATTCACAAAAGTAATGTTCTTAATCTTTACCTTGGCATCAAAGAAATATGTAGAAGCATTTTTTCAGTAACATTTGATTCTTGCTTTGTTTTCATCTTGGTTACATCCTTTAACCGAGGGTGTCCAAAACCACT
>WEKW01018511.1:14445-44004 GCA_013389905.1 Sula dactylatra | reverse complement strand
CAACAAATCTTTGATAAAGACTCAGCAAGTGTTGTACATCTATGATACATCTGAGGCTTCATTTTTATCTTCCCAGCATTCTGAACTGCTGGTGCTTGCTCACAAGAAATGCAGGTACCACAGTATGGAGCATGAATCTTGGGCTCAAAAATGGAACAGTTATTTCATATTTTCATCTACATCTATTCCTCATAAAACAGTTCAAACTATTTCATTAACAAGGGTTAAATGAATGGATTCTGAACATCAGATGAGTTGATAGGTAGTAACAAAGGACCTTAACTGCAGAAACACAACAAAACACTGAAAATCTTAGTTCAGACTGGTTAAAAAAAAAAAAAAAAGTGGGGATAATTATAAATTATATTCCAACATCAAAGAATAAAAAGGACTGGTCACTTGAAACTGAGCCCTTACTAAAAAAAAAACCCAACAGAGATATTCCAGTCCCATATTGATTTCAATGAAAAAAAAAAAAAAAAGAGGCAATCCAAAAACCCAAGATGTAGCTTAAGCTTCTTTCAAAAATTATTTTTCCTGTATATGCCATAGTGATGTTACACAAATAATAAATCACAATGTCACCAATTCCACCCAGTTATTAAATTGAGCATGACAAAGATTGTAATCTTTGTATGCGATCTATTATATTTGTTGTTTTTCATAAACCAAAAACAAACAAAAAATTCTTTCTGGAAGGTATTGGGTGATCCCATGAAATGATTCTGAAGGATTATAGAATTTAGAACTTCAGAAGAGTGTTGCAAGGCCCCACACAAAAAAGAAAATCTCCNAAAGGGAGCGAACTGGACATGACCCTTGATGGGACAGAGAAGGAGTGAAACTGTTCTCTTTGGAGATCTACATGAATTACAGCTGTTCTCTGGTTTCCTTAACTTGGACCATATTAACAACAAGACTGAAAGAGCAGAGAGTCTAGGCTCTACCTTTCTTGTAATTTTCTGCTTTCTTCTCTCCCTTACTGCAGTGATATTAAGGATTTCAAGTTAGGTCTATGTAAAGCCTCCAATAACTCGCAAGAAAAAGTTTTATCTTGGGGTAATCAAACTGAACTAGGATGAGGTAGATTCAGACAATCCAGAGCAGATGGTTCTTCACACAGTGAGCAGTAGAACTGTGCAACTCATTGCCAGAGGGTGTTGCAGGTGATGAAAGATTACCTGGACCCGGAGGTTACTGGACAAAAGCATGAGTCATAAAGCCATTTAAGGATACTAAACATAAATTAATACCGTGTGTTTCATAGAAATACTTAATATACAACCCATTGAGTAAGTGCACCATATAGAAAATACTTGGAGCCTGGCAGAACACACAAGTAAATGGGAAATGTCCTTCACTGGTTCTGTTTTCACTCTTTTAATCATCTGCTTGTGACCAGTGTTTGAGACAGAATACCAAGCCAGCTAGACCTTTGTCTCGTCTAGTACCATATATGTTCTTTTGATTTTAATACACCAAATTAGGCTGTTTGGCTCCTTAGCATACAAAGATCTGTGGATGCACATATAAAGATCTGTGGCTGCCTGCAATATTCTCAGCTGCACACAGATATAAGGCTTTTGTAGGCTCAAGTGACATAAGGGGGACCCAAAGCCCTTGTATTTACAGCTTAACTTTCTCTCAAGTTTATGAAGGTTTTTTTTTTTTTCTTTTCTCTCTTTTTTTTTTTTTTTTTTTTCTGGAGGGGCATTGGTGAAGACTGAAAGATAGGATGGCAGCATAATCTTCTTAGTATCTTGGGTTTTTTATGTTTACTTATGTAAGATTACTGGTAGAAGTAGGACAGAGTGCTTTCAGAAAATCAGAGATAGGACAAAAGGCAGTTATGTATGTGATTTTGAATCCCATCAGTGTGAACACAGCTGTGAAAGGCAGACTCCCATTGATACCATGCAACATAGCTGTACTACAGTCTTTGCTAGTGAACCTCCTAGAGGCAAAAGGTTCCACTTCATAAAAAAATATATATATTGTCTGTTCTTCAAAATCCTGACTTCATGCAGAAGTGAAGAATATAAATCCAGTGTTTCTAGTGGTACACTAAATTTTATCCACAGCAGTAGTGGATTTTCCAGCAAGCAAAGAGCAAGCATATTCTGAAGACCATATATTTAAGGAAAAGGGAAAAAACATCCAAAGCCCTATAATAACACTGCCACTTAGAAAGCTAATGACTTCACCTGTGTGAGTACTGTGAGTTGCCAAGAAGCAGAAGCAGAGAGAGAACTGCAGATGCTTCACCATATGCTCCTGGGGCATGTCTTATGGAAGGTTGACAAGACAAAGAGTAAACCAATTATACGCCTTTCCTCAACCCTAACAGGAACAGATCAGCATGTCCATGAATGGGTCCAAAGACAGAGGAAAAGGACACATTGAGAGTGTGCAAAGCTCATTCTCAGTGGGATGGGGGAGGGGAAAAAAGATAGAAGGGACACAAATTGTCCAAAGGGATATTCCTTGCCATGTAACGTATGGAATGCTCAGCATGCTCAGCAATAAATCAGGATAAGGAGAAGAACAGGGTGGCAATTTTGTCTCCCAGGGTGTCCATTGATCAGAGTCTGGCTGGGCATCAGTCTGCTTGTGGGAAGGGGTTTGCCTTTGCCTCTCTCCCCACCCCCTTCCCCATCTTTCCTTCTGTTATTAAACTACCTTTATTTTGGCCTGTAAGTTTTCTTGCTTTTTCTCTTTTTGTTCTCTCCCCTGTCCTGCTGGAGGGAGCAGCGTAGTGAGCAAGTGGCTGTATGGGTACCTAGTTGCTGACTTGGTTCAACCCATCACAATATAATGAAGTTATTTAATATTATATGAATGTGCACTGTAGCTGACTTTATATCTAAACATATATCTATGCTATATATATTAAGGTAAAGACAGTATTCATACCAAAGATATATGCCAAGACTTCCAGCTGTTAGATTTTAGCTTATTCTGTAATAGGTCCTTGCTGGTTTATTCTCAACACCCATCAGGGTTCATTTAAGTATCTTAGATTAGTAAAATTAATTTCTAGAATGGAGTCAACACACCTTAAGACACATTAAGAAAAAAACAGAATTTATAGTAATTCTTAGGCTGACTGGAATAAAGCAAATTTTGTCCTATCTGGGAAATACTACCTTTTTTCCCCTCTTTCTCCAGTCTAAGCATTTTTCTACTTTCTTCCTTCAATAAGGCTAAAATCTGTGGATTTCTATAGGAAAAGCTCCCACTGACTTAATTTTTTTAAGTGCAATCACAACTAATGAAGTACAGCCTTAGCAGTGGTATAGAGGAGCTGTTTTAAAGAAGGTCTGTTAGGGCAGATTTTCCAAGGTACAGTCTTGTACTAGAATTACTAGAATTATCTAGTTATATTATGACAGATTTACCTGAACATTTGCATTTATGACTTAATAAGTTTACATATCTCTGGCCAAAGCAGAGACTGCATCTTACCAGTTGGTAATACATTGAACAGTTATTCCTTTAGTTCCTGTCTCCCCTGCTTTAAAAGAAACACAGCAGTGAATTTCTGTCAATGTCTTCTTCAAAATGTCACCGAAGAATGTAGCTGGGACTTTGAATTTGAATCAGTGAAAGAAATAACAGAAAATACTTAATTGCTTCTTTATCCTTTAAAGCAATGTTACTTATTTTTCTCTTGGTACTTTTAGGGGGTAAATTCAGTTCCTCCCCTCTGTGACTGTATTTTTGCCAGTCCAAAGTACTTACCTAAAAAAATGAAGTTTTAACTGAACATAGTGCACTACATAACCTCCATGCAGTCTTTTTAGGCCTAGTGCACCTATGTTAATGTAGTGAACTGGTATAACAGATACCAGATACTCAACTATCTTTCAGTGATTTCTGAGGGTTTTTTTGAACCCAAGAGTATTGTGTTATCTGGCATACATACAGTTCAAAGACAAAACATGTTCTTGTTTTCTTTAAAGATATATAACTAAGTGATAATTATTCTCTTTTCTTCCACAGTTCTAAGCAGCCTTTGCAAACATTAAACAGCCTGGGAAAGTAATTAAACATTCTCTCTCCAATCCCTAATCTTGTCAAGTTGTGTGGTAAGAGATGTGGAAGGCTCATTACCAAAGGAGGAAATAATCACTTATTTTATTACAAATTTTAAACAGCCAAAACATTTACAAAAACAAAGCTCCAAAGTCACCTGTAAGTTTATAGACTGCTAAGTGTTGGCTTACAAAAACAGTACATTTGCCTGAGCTGAAACTCTTCTAAATTAATTCTCCTTGTTATCTTT
Organism: Sula dactylatra; assembly: GCA_013389905.1. Taxonomy (NCBI): domain Eukaryota; kingdom Metazoa; phylum Chordata; class Aves; order Suliformes; family Sulidae; genus Sula; species Sula dactylatra. Next base: position 39,719 of record WEKW01018511.1, on the reverse strand, counting down.
ATGTTGTCCATTTCTAGTCAGCAGCAAATAAAAAGACTTTTTAAAATTCTTCTTTTTTCACAGCGAACATTGACAAGTTCTAACAAAAAGTTTCTGTGCTTGACAGAGGGCCTTTTTTTTCTTTTTCCAGCTATAGGATAAATGTTATCTATCCTTTTATATTTTGCCTTGCTTATGTTCTCGACTCAGAATAGTTACATTAATGTTACGGGGGGGGCGGGGCGAAAGACAGCAAACCACAGTTAACTTTGCAGTGCTGTGAGCACATTTGGTATCTTAGCTCTCTATTTTTACATATTTTAGACACTTCTTAAACCCGAGTTTTCAAGATGAGCTCTAGTAATTTGGTCAGTCACAAGGAGTACACAGCCTGTCCAGCAAAACAGACATACAGTCACTTAAAAACATTTGGCAAAATTGCTAAGAACAACTCCTGCCGTAATATGTTCAGCTTCTAAGTGCATTTAAGGAGTAAAGCTATATGAAGAATGAACAAGAGAGCCTGAGTATATGTTACAGTGCCACATCTTAATTGCATTCACCAGTGCATTTGGTTTGCTGGGGCATATTCTGCAAGCAGTAAGTAGCTAGTTAAGAAATCTTCAAAAGCAGTAATATCATTAAACTAAACTCCAAGCATGATTACATAATATGGTCTACTTGACTCTTAAGTTATTTCAGTTTTACATTGGTTTTAAGTGTGAACTAGTGCAAATTTCTAAGTCTCCTAAGTCTTAATGCTTATCCAACAAATTTCTCAAGTGACAGGCTGGACTTGCTGGCTTTAAGCATCTGAAGTGCTGAAGTTAAGGTTCTTTGCAGTGGTAATTAGAGCAGAAGTTTAGAGGCTGATGAGGAAGGATCTGATCATCTTGTCTCTGCCTCTGGAGAGGACAGAGGCAGAGGAAGCCCAGCACCTTGGCTGGTGTCAGGACTGCTCTGGCAGTTTGGGAGTTGGATGTTTGCTGTAAACCAGCTGCATATGTTCCCTTGCAATGAAGAGAAATCAACAAACATCCCTAGATGTTCATACCAGTGGGTGGAACAGGGGAAATGTGGGGCCTACCTCCCTTAATGGACTGTAGCAGGAACAGGCAGCCAGGTTAGGTCTGGTGCCTGGCTTGGTGCCTACCTACAGGTAGCTAGATTATGCGTGAAAAACTGCAGGCCCCTCCTGCTAATCCTCTGCTACAACAGTGTCATAGTGCAGTGCCTGTGCATTGTTTCCTTGGTCTCTATTTAAAGAACTGTAATTTACTGGAAAATATATTCCTGAACATTACTGTAATAACCCTCTTGAGTCTCTTATATCATTGGCTGCAATCGAAAGGGCAGATCTTGAACTACTGTAAATCATGCTAGCTCCATTGATTTCAGTAGAGCTATATTGATTTACTGATGCAGAGAATCTGGTCTGAAATATGTCTGTGGTATTGTGTGCATTTAGAGTTAGAAGATTTACAGGTTGTATAATAAAGCTAAGAAACCTCAGCATAACCATTCTATATGGCCAATGTATTTCTTCATCTTAGAGAGTATATAAACAACTAACTTTACCAGCCCTAGTGGTGTAAAGTAGAAAAATTAATTTCTGGGATAGTGCATTGATACTAGCTGCTATGAGACCTCTTAATCAATGCTAATAGGAAAATATTTCTTCATTTATGTGTATTATAACGACATATTCAGGATATAGGGTCATACTGCAACTGTCTGGGTCTCAGAATTGGAAGGAAAAAGACACACTTCAGTGACATGCCTTCTAATCATCCGTATTGCATATAGCATTTTACACTTCCGAGTAAATGCTTTTAATGATAATTAGCAAAGTTATTTGGGAAAAAAAAATGCTGGATGCAGTGAGAGGAATGAAACTTTAAGTGTTGACAACTGGTTCAGTAATAATTTTGAAAGGTCATTTCAAGTGCCATAATGAATTCTGCTTAAAAGCTTGCTTGAGTGTATCCTTTTCTTTTTCTCTGCAGATGGAAAGAATGATAATCACTGTTGCAGGGAACAGCAGTGCACCAGATTATTTTATCATTACTTTAAAACAATAAGAGTGCAGATGAGAAGGTTTAGTCACAGCTGCCTAAAACCACAGGCAGGTATCTTGTGAAAGTGACTTAATTTTAGATACATCAAATAGTTGCAATTTCCATTGGCTTTGCTTGGATAAGATCTGGATGACTTTTATGTGTGTGTATGTAGGATAGTGAGACAACAAAAGCTTAACCAGTGTAAAACCTTACCTGCAGAACAGGTGGTGCTGCCCTACACCCTGTCCTTCCCTTCCTGATCCTGACCAAATAGTCTTCTGCCTTTCCCCTTTTTTTATGGCTTCTTTATGCTTCTGGATTACTTAATATGCATGCCAGTTCAGCTCACTAAGCTGACAAAAAAGTCAGTGGGTGGGAGAATGAGAGAAAATAGTCTTTTGGCTTAGCTGAGGTGTCAGAAGAATGGCTGAAGTAGTTAAAATGTGTGGGAGAAGATTACAAAGCTGGGAAGAGAGATAAGGCCCACCTTCTTTAGCATAAATTAACTGCCAAATAAGCTCAGTTGTTTTATCTAAATCTGGCATCTTTTTGCAGTATGTCCTAAACACCCTAGACTGAACACTGAAAAAGCACTATAGTTTTGTGTCTCTGAATAAGTATGCACACATTTAAATATTTAACAATGTTCCCATTGGCTTAGAATATATTAGTTGTTGCAGAAATATATTTAAAATAATTAGCACTAGAAAAATTGTCAGAACTGGAATTCATGTTTTCCACATGCTGTGTTTCATAGAGGCATGGGAAACATCTGTATGTACACACATGATATTATCATGGGCAATGGTGGTCCTTGCCGCCTGTTGTAATACAAGTGTCCAAACAGCATGAATTCACTTTCTTTCTTACGTTCATAGAAATCTGGAACTCAAATAGTTCATTTTAACTTCAGCATTGTTAGCTTGAAAGTGAACAAGTCTTATGTTTTATCACCTGAAATGCTCTCTGCTGATCCCACTTGCTCATTAGAATTCAACTACCTTTCTTCTGAAATTTAACTACCCCACAAGGCATGTCATCGAAGATAGCTACCTGTTGAAGGGAGGACAAAGAAGAAAATGCAAAATTAATCTGAATGTAAGGAGGAAAAGCAGAAATTTGCTAGGAGGTCATAAGCTAATCCTTGACAAAATATAAAAGAATATTACAATACATGTTCTCAGAGCATTGTACCTCTGAACAGATGAACTATCTAAATGGCTGAGAAAAGTCAGATAATCTTGCTCTCAAGCTAGAAAAAAAGTAACTGTAACCTCTGAAATACTCAGACTATTGCCTGTATTGTCGCATAGTGTATTGTCATTTTGACTACAGTATGGATGAAAATTCAAATGCAGTAGTTTGTTGTTTTTTTATTTATTAGAACAATAGATGCCTAGTTGCTAATAAGTTGGATAATAATGTTCTTATGAAATGTGAATAGCAATGAGTGCGATATTCTGCAATTTCATATACAGTTTATACGTCTAAAATGGAACAAAAGAATAAGACAGGAAAAAAGCTTGAATTGCTTTGGGTTAATAGGAATGATGCTGGTAAAACNATTTAAAAATGCATATTTTCTTCAAAAGTCTCCCAGCTTCAAAAACTGAAATACTTCTTTCTGGAAAGTCAGTAACTCATATGAATGAAATATGTCAATTGAATTGAAAAACAATTTGGAAAATTGGTTAATGATTCAATTTTGTTCAAAAATATGTTAGTAAAAAATAGAACTCTGACTGGTTTGAATAATGGTAAATTGAAAAAAAGAAATGTGCTCATCATGGGAGCAGGCTTTCCCTTATTTTTCCTTCTTGCTGTCCTCCTAGATGCCTTCGTATGTCTGGTGACACAAGCTGGTATAAAGATGATAACATGCAGAAATTTGCAAGATAGCACATTAAACATAAAAACTGTACTGTTCTCATTGCCTGAGTTACAGATTCATCTGAGGCAATGTAAATGCCATCAGTTTTGGTTTTGATTCATACTGTACTTTTAAGCCAATATTGCTCCATGGAAGAAGCCACCCATACAAATCCATGGATCCACAAAGTATACAAGACCTGTTGGCATACCTGTTGTGCAAGGCCTAGTCTTTTTACTGCAGCCTGGTTTGGACAAGTTCTCATCACTTCCTTGTTTGCTACTGCAGGAACATTGAAGTGAAGGAATCTGTACATGTCCCCCTCTGCTCTAAACTATTTTACTTTGAGAGCTCATTTTGCCTATGGTGCTGCAATTTTGCTGTGAGAGAGTGCTGGGCCAGTGGTTTGGTGTCTAAATCATTCTTTGTGAAGAGTGTGCATCAAATTTAGAATCATAGAATGTCCTGAGTTAAAAGTGACCTGCAAGGATCATCAAGTCCAACTCCTACCAAGAAGTTCTCATCCAGATGGTTTAGGAATCTCTGGACCTGTTTGTACAAGCTGTGTGGTATTCCCAGTCGACATCTGGCAAGTTGAAGTCCCCCATAAGGACAAGGGCAGATGACTTAGAGACATCCCTTAGTTCCTTAAAGAATAACTCATCAGTGTCATCATCCTGGCTGGGTGGCCTGTAGTAGACTCCCATGACAACATCCGCTTTATTTGTCTATCCCTTAATCCTCACCCAGAGGCTCTCAACTATGCCATCGCCAACTACAAGCTCCATGCATTCCAGCTCCTCCACTACATATAACTCCACCCCTCTGCTTCACCTGCCCTGCCTATCCCTCATGAAGAGCCTGTAACCATCCATCATGGCACACCAGTCACAGGACTCATCCCACCGGGTTTCACCTATGCCAGTAATGTCATATCTCTGGGACTGGGCCAAGGCTTCTAGCTCCTCTTGGTTGTTCCTCATGCTGTGCACATTTGTGTAGAAACACTTCAAGTGTAGTTCATTGTGCCCATCGCCACATGGAGCAGTCTGAAGAATCTCACTAGCATGCAGCTCCTCAAACTTTGGCACGCCACCCTGTTGCTCATGATTGACTAGCCTGGTGTTGTCCCTTTTCCCCTTCCAAACTAGTTTAAAGCTCTATCAATCAGCCCTACTAACTCCTGAGCAAAAATCCTTTTCCCCTTCTGAGAAAGGGGCATCCCATCAGATGTCCGTAGACATGGTGATAAATAGACCATCCCATGATCAAAAAACTCAAAGTTCTGCCAAAGACACCAGCCTGAGAGCCACGTGTTGATCACCTGGGTCTGTCTGTTCTATTCAATATTCTTCCCTACTACTGAAAGGATCAAAGAAAATACTACCTGAACACCTGAACCTTCAACCAACCACCCCAAGGATCTGAAATCCCTTTTAATTGCCTTTGGACTTCTCTTTGCTATCTATTCTCTGCCGACATGAAGAACAAATAGTGGGTAATAGTCTGAGGACCTTACCAGACTAGGGAGTTTTCTAGTGACATCTCTTACTCTAGCCTCAGTGAGTCAGCAGAATTCCCTGTGGGTTGGGTCTGGTCAGCATATCAGAACCTCTGTTCCCCTCAGAAGGGAGTCACCTGTGACACCTACCCTTCTTTTTTTCTTGACGTGACTGGCTGATGCCAGGGGTGGGCTGCCTAGACAACCCCTCCATCCCAGAAGGACCTTCGTCCACATCATCAGTTGACTGCCTGCCCAATTCCAGGGCTTCATACCTGTTGTATATGGGCACCTGGGAAGGTGAGGCAGGCTGAGAGTGGATTCACCTGCCACCCTGAGCAGTTATCTGCTTCCATTCTCCCCCGTCTCCTGGGTGTCCTCCTTCTGCCTTGTGGTGAGGGGGTAGGGGAGGCCTTTATCCCTTGTGCTATGGTTGGCATCTGTCTCAGAGATGGTAGAGTACCATTCCACCAGTCAATCTCCTTCTCTGACTAGCTGATACTCCTCAGCCTGGACACCTCCTCTCGAAGCTCTGTCACCAAATTTAGCAAAGTGTTGGGGTGTTTTTCCCCCAAGGAAAAAAAGAAAATATATATGACTGCATAAATATCATGCAGTGTTGTTGTTTTTGTCCTATCTGTAAACAAATGAAATACTTCCAGAACCATGAAGTGCACTTGAATTTTTCTAGGCAATGCTGAAGCAGGACAAAAAATGAGATCTTCACATTGAACATGAATGTAATCCATTGTGAAAATATTGGCTACCTGCCATGTAGTTAGATCTTTCACCAGCACCTTGCATGGTAAGTCAAGACTGCTAATGTGTGCTGGTCCTAAACCTATGCTGCTGAAGGCAACAGATCTTAACTGAGGCCTAAAGGAAGTTGAAGAAACATTTGGAAAACTTCACTGTGAAGCTACCACTAATATTGTCCTCCTCCTTGTTTTTCCATTATAATATTAGCCTGAAATCACACTGGGCTTTTCTCTTTACTTCTAAATTCTGTTTTCCAGCACAGTGATTCCCAAACTTTGGTCTTTGTGATTAATACTGCCATTGAAAGTGGTCTAGATGGTTCATGAAGTTTAAAAGAAAAATCTGCAAACTGCCAGCTTCAGTGCCTGTGTTGATCTTGCAAGAAAGATGGGTGTTTGAAAATCATTCTATGATTGGAAAATCTGGGAGCCACTACATTAAATGGCAGGAATAAAAAAATTCATAGAGCAGCAGGTTAAAAATTTCAATACATCAAGCAACCCTTTCATTCCTTACTCAAGAAAAACAACTGTGCAAGAACCTCTCGGGTGCCTGTAGTGACGTTCCTGATGGCACTGCTGAATATCTTAAGAATAAAAATCATTAATGTCTTTTTTGGGGGGAGGGAAGTAGGGAGGAGAAGGAGAGGGGAGAACTGCTGTATAACCTAACAGCAATTTTTCTGTCTCAAAATAGTTTTTTCCTTCTTCAGTTCTCCAGCTGAGAGCTGGCATTTTATCATTCCAGCATGTTATATCATTACATTGAGCAATGATGCGATGCACTGAAATGTCAGTTTCACCTAAAAATTGAAAGTTATGCCACACACCCATTTTCAGCTAATAAGATGGCTGTTAGTTCATACAGCAGATTTCCAAGGCAATATGAAGAGATGAGCTTGTCTGAGTAGTTATATATTATTCACATATCTCAAAATACACCTAGTTTTCCTTCATAAGTTTTGAATTCAACACTTCTTAGATTAAAAATTTTAAATGTGTTTTTTCTTTCATGAAAAAAAAAGTAATATATGTTTGTTTACTTATTCTATTAAAAATATTTTGTCTTTGTTCAGAATAAATGAGGGTGCTTTATCCATGGTTGAATTGTTCTATATTCCATAGCCTAGTAAACAGGAATATGCACTGCTCCTTAATATTTATTTCCTGGAGTTGCTTAATAAATGTAGAAGGTGACATCGCATGATTATGTCTCATCCAATTTTGTGCATGCTGGAAATAAGATCTGAACCTGGAAAATCCTTTCCCTGGCAGCCTCCTTCATCCTTTTTCCTTTCCCTAGGGCTATGTTGTGTGAGGCCCCATCAGGAAATGGGGCAGCCCCAATCAAATGAAATAAATCTATGACAGCTTTGCTAAAAGGGAGTATGTAAAGCATGCAGGTTTCAGCTGTACTTCTTCATGGTCCTAACAGTTTCTAAACTCATCCAAGGAAGAGCATGACTAATAAAGCTGCACCACTCCTCATAGTTTTTATTAGACTCAGTGCTAAGAATGTGTCAATTTTGTGGATTCAGTTTCATCTAGGCTTTTGAATAAACTGTAAGGTTATTTAATGCCTATGAAAATTACTGTGTAACTTGCAAAAATTCTTTGGTGGTATGCGTTATGAGTTCTGGAATAACTAAACCAATCCTAGAATCTCCAAAAATCTGTCTTTCAGTGCTGCAATACAAAGGGAGAGAAAATGGAGATTGTAACAGAGCTCAAACTGTGGTTAAAAAGCTACAGATCCTCCCCTCTGCAGGCTAATTGACGCCTTGCATTTTCTCCTGGCCTTTGTGTGTAACTTTGCATTCACTATCTTACTTTTCCCTAAGTAATGTTCTCTTTTGTTGCACTGAGGGAATTAATTAATTTCCTTAAGATAGTAGTAGTGAATTGAAATAGGATGGTTTGGAGTATCTGAGTTCTTTTAGCAATAGAAGCTATCTTGATTTTTGCTTCTTTTCAGTGAAAATTATTTTGGTTTCTTCCACAAAATTTCATCACTGCTTTTTGTGGGTGGCAGCAGCAGGATTGGGGGTGGCAAGTTCAGTGAAAAAGAACATAAGACCTACTGACTGCATGGGGTGTTTCTTAGTGTTTTAGAATGCTGTGTTGCAGAAACACAAAACTTTCTATTCTATTCTATTCTATTCTATTCTATTCTATTCTATTCTATTCTATTCTATTCTATTCTATTCTATTCTATTCTACTCTACTCTACTCTATTCTATTCTATTCTATTCTATTCTATTCTATTCTATTCTATTCTATTCTACTTTCCCACACACACACCCCCAGAAGGAGTCATGCATGATGCAAGGTTAAATACACATGCTACCAATATCATTGGAACTCTTCATTATCACAGAGAGCAACCGAGGTAGATCAGCCAGTAGAACTGGCACCTTACGGTGAGGTTCTTTTCAAAATCATATACATAATACAAATATACATTTTGACTGAGGCCACTGAATACTGTATGCCTTTGATATACAGTTAAGACTCTGAAGATTACATTTGGAAAAAGACTTTCTACACAAATATCATAACACCTTTTACATTGCATTGTCTTTCCATGCAGGATTAGTCTGAGATTTTTGGATGAATAACTGCATTAATTTTGTGGTTTGTTTTTGGTTTGTTTTTTTTTTCATTGAACCAGGAGAGTACACTCACAGGTTATTTAGTATTGTTTATCAGTTGTTTTACACATTGCATCCCTGTACAGAGATGCAGAATATGGACAATCATGAATTATTTTCTTACACTTGTGTTTTAACTTAGTGTTACCTTATTCCAAAGAAGGCCTTACTGAACTTGGCATGGATAGGATACTACTGAAAATGAACAAAGCGCCCCAGTCTGTTTCTGTGCTGCTTAGTCTTCAGTCAGAGCTGATGGGGGTAAAAAAAGAATTGCTGTTTTACAGGCAGTCCTTGGTTGTGGAGGCTTTGGTTTGTTTTACATTGGAACAAAATGTCAGCAGTCTGGAATCTCTGGCAAAGGCAAATGGTCTGTTTTGGCCCATCTGTCTGCCGGAGATCCTGAACACCAGATGGGCACCTAGGCATCTGGGGATCTGGAAAGCAAGCTTAAGCTGCTCTACCAGCCAGCCAGGCAGCTAGAGCGCAGACCAGTGGCAAATCAAGTAGCCAACAAAAGGATAAGGCATCCTGCCAGGGGTAGAATGGTAGAGGCTGTCAGGAAGCTGGGAGCTGGACAGCAGGCAAGCTGGGCAGGAGCCAGCCATACTCTTGGCCAGCTGGCCAGAATTGCTGCTTGCCGGTTTGATATCTCACCAGATGTTCTCTTGTCATCCTGCTAAAAGTCATGAGGCCATCTTTGCAGTTTAGGAAAACTGAGGACAAAAAGGTCTTATTTTGGGTTATTTGCTTTATTGTTCCTGAACTGTTAAACAGGGCATTTTCCAGCTTTTCCTCACTGCTATGAAATTTAGAGATTTGCTAACTTTTTAAAAATGGCAGTTAAGTGTGTGATGTAGGCCTAGAGCCACAACTTTGAGGAATCATCTGTGTTTTAAGTCTTGTAGAGCTGCAAATAAATTTCAGATAAGTTAGTACATTTTTCAGATCTAACTGCAAAACAGCTTGCAAAATACAACAGATAATGGCTTAAAATCACCCATCTTTCCAAGTACTTTCTGCTTGTAAATTCTGATTGTAAATTTGAAAACTCTGTCACGAAAACAGAAAATACAAGCTTGCTTGAAAATTGATGTAATATTTTCATATTTCTGTTCTTTCTTTGGACAATTCTGCTTTCTGGAAATATTTACTTGCTGGGCAGTATTTGTAAGTGGTAGCTTTTTTAATTAGATCTAATGGATAGAGTGAGGAAAAAAGTCTTATAAGTCCTTCTTGAGGTCTAAAATAGAATCAGTAACTTTCAAAGGTAAATACAATTTTAAATCCATTATGCAGCACGATTCAGGATAAGCACTAATTGACTAGCCAGCAGTCAGCTACTTGAACATTTGTGGAGAACACACTTGAAAAGCTGCAAACTCAGCTGAAATGAAATCGCACACACTTCCTATCTGCAAAATTATTTTGGCAGTAGTTGGCAAATTCCATTTAAGAGTTTTCTTATAATATTTGATTTAAACTCAGCCTTGTGCCTGGAGACTGCAACTACAACTCTACCTATATCATTCTGTATGCATCGGAAAAGTTAGAGTGAAGTAGATGGAGATTTCTTTCAAGTGTAGAACCCAAATCTTAGAGAGCTGTGGCAAGTTTGATTAATCACTCTGCATCCTACTTCATAACTAATACTTATGGTTTAAGAATAACTGCTTTCCTTTGTCCCTGCTGCAGACTGGAATATAAAGATATGTGATGGTGAAGTTATGTGTGCAAAGACAGTTTCTGATTTAAACCCTCACATGTGTCTGCAGGTTCTCTTTAACATATGTTAACCTGAAGAACAAGCAGGTGCCAGACACTGCAGATTGTAGCTTTGCTGCAGTAATAGTACGATCTTATAGGGTTCATATTATTGTTGTATTTATCATCTACTTGTGCTCAATTTTATTACGGTGATATGTAAATTTAATAATGGGTTTACTTGCAGCCTATTTGTGTTAGTCATTTTGTATATTCTTCATACGAAACAGGAAGAAAAGAAATCTAATCCTGTTAAAATCTGGAGCCTAGCTGTGCAGGTCAGTCATTTGCAGCTGACGATTCAAAACAAGGCCACTGCTCCAGCATGGATGATGATAATCTTTGTGTCCAGTTTGGTAGACATGCTAGTCTGACCAGAGCCATCTACCAGAATGATTGACATGAGCAGTTTCTTAGGGCAGCAAAACAGCCCTGCTTGCTTTGTTTCTGTCAGCACCTTGGAAAGTCAACCTGCTGCCAAAAGAGACAGAGAGCTGTGCAAGCAGTAGATATTGTTTGACCAACAAGGGAAAACATATCCAGTCATAGCTCTGCATACAGGACCAGCAGGCAGGAACAGGGCTGGCTTTCCAGGACTCACATTTTGACTCTTCCTACTCCTCCTTTTCCCACTGACCTCTTATCTTTAGGATGGCTTCTTTGCCTCTTCTGAGAAGTTGTGATATGGCTTTGAGTTCAGTCATGACAGAACCAGCTGATTGACCTATGAATAACTGTTGCATAGTTTAGCTATACTGTTGAGTATACGGATGAGTTAGGCTTTGTCCATATAACTCCATTGAGACAGAAACGACTGCCACAGATTTTGACCTGTTAGGTTGCTAATGGCAGTGTGGTAATAGCTGAGAAGTTACAAAGTGTGATTTTTTCATGTTACGTATATTTTAGACTAATGTAGTAAGAAATATCTTGCACTATTGCAGGTAGAGGGGTAGCCTGCATAAACGTTCTTTTAAGTCTTTGAAAACATTTGACACATCTTTCTAATCAAGAGAAAAATATATTAACTGGACTGGAAGCAGTTTATGGCTTATTTGACTGAAGAATGCAGTCATTAACATGCAATTGAAATATATTAGCCTTCCTTTTGCTATTAGCATAAATGATATACTGGGTTTAGTTACAAAGTGGCACAGAAATGCTGAAAATTTTCTAGGATTTTTTAAATAGTGTGTTTAAGGTAAAATGCAGCATATATAAGTATGAGTAGGGATTAGCAGGGTGAAATGAGATAAACCAAAGTTCAGATGACCGGCAGATATTTGACATCCTAAGGTAGAGGTTTATGGCTGACTCATTTCTATTCTAATCTATGCCTGTGAAATCCTTCCTGGTAGTGCAGTACAAGGCATGGAAAAAACTTAATGCAAAATTAGTCCAGTACTTTGTATGTTCTTCCTGACAATGTTCTCTGGCATTGTTTTGGGTTTTTCTCTTTTAAACTGCTTAGGGTATATGCTGGTTAAATAAAAAATGATACATTCTAAGATAGTAAAATTAAAATCCAGAACAATACAGGTATGTTTTTCAAAGCTGGCTACAAATCTGTGGAGAGGCTAGTTTAGTCAGTGTAGAAACGTCTGACTGGTGCCTCTTACTAGTTCGGTATCAGGTGCATTATGTATAAGCATTCAATATTTGGCATCTATTTGAAGCCCTACACTTAAAAATCAACAGCGATTAAATAGACATTAATCTAGGGTAGCACCCAAAAAAAGAACCCTATTGCTCATCCAGGAACCAAAATATAGAAGATAACTTCCTGTTGCTTATGTGGTCTTTTGAATTAAAGAATGTAAGTGACAAAACAAAAAAGGAGGTTGCTTTCAGCTCTGATCATGACCTTGTAATGCTCCTATCTGTTTTCTTTCAACACCTGTTTTCTTTAACACCCATTTCTAGTTATTTTGTACTGAGCAAGTGATGGTTCTTTTAGAATCTCACTAAGAAAGGCACTATCACTCAAAGCTGGTTAACTATTAATTTATCAAGTAAATGATGGAAACTACAGAAAAGGTGATAGCAATCTTACATCCCTTCTGATGCTGGGAACCCCTGCTGCACCACTGGACAAACTGTGGATCATGGCACACTGCTCAGGGTTCCCATCCCCAGCTCAAAGTCTTCCTGTACTCTTGCAGGGTCTTGCTCACAACACAGGTTCATTGGTTACTAATAACAGTCAAATCTGGAATGTGAACTTGGAAAGGTCCTTGGACAATATAGTCCTGCACTCTTATCTCAATAAAGGCATAGTTCCCAAACAAGTGCATGTAATATTTTAAGTGGATAAGACAATGCACTATTACATATAATTATGATTGTGTGTATTGATGTTGTGGTTTTAGCTGGTATAGAGTGAGTTTTCTTCACTGTAGCTGGTATAGTGTTGCATTTTGGACTTAGTATGAAAATAATGTGATAACACACTGATGATTTAGTTGTTGCTAGGTAGTGTTTACACTAGTCAAGGACTTTTCCAGCTTTCCATGCTCTGCCAGGTGCACAAGAAGCTGCGAGGGGAGGGGACACATCCAAGAGAGCTGATCTGAATTGGCCAAAAGGTATTCCGTACCATGTGACATCATGCCCAGTATATTAACTGGGGGAGTTGGCCGGGGGAGGCAGAGATCGCGGCTCGGGGACTGGCGGTGTCGGTCAGCGGGTGGTGAGCAGTTGCAGCATTTGTGGGTTTTTTTTCTTTTCCCTTTTTTCCTTGGGTTTCATTCCTCTCTCCCATTATTTTTTTATTATATTCTCATTATCATTATTAGTTATTATCATAATCATTATTGTTATCATTATCATTACTATTTTATTTTAATTATTAAACTGTTCTTATCTAAACCCATGCACTTTCTTGCTTTTGCTTTTCCGATTCTCTCCGCCATCCCACTGGGGTGTGGGGAGTGAGCGAGTGGCTGTGTGGTGCTTAGTTGCTGACTGGGGCTAAACCACGACAATTGATTACATAAACTTTGCTTAACTATGCACTGATTACTTCTACATGGATAAATTACTGTATAGAGCAGTTGCACAGTATCCATGGTACAGAGTCATGCACTTGAGTAATCATGGATACTCTGTCATAAGTGGTTGGTAAAGGCTCATAGACGATTCAATGTGAAATCTATGTATGTGAGAAGTTTGCTTGTGAATTGCAAACTCTTCATTCAGTAGTATTCTGGCTGTGCCACTACACTGGTGACTTGGGAATTTGGGGTTATTTGGGGTAGACTAAAGAAAGGAATTGCAAAATTAAAGGACCCCAAAGAAAGTGATTTGGCAGAAGTGCCCTTCCTGATATGATATAGTTCATTTTGTGATATGTCTATTTTCCTGCAAAAGAAAGGTGGCTGTTCTGATGGACATACAATCATTTAAGACTTACTAGGAGAAATGAAATGTCTTAAATTCACACTTTTTAAGCAAATTAATAACAGACTTTGCATCACTTATGATGATAATGGAAGACAAAAATGATTGGGTTAGAATCCAGCTTCTGCAATATGGTGATATTTAACATGCATTAGATATTATCCATTGCATTAGAAAGTACTGCTGTTTTGTGTGGGATCAAAAGCATGACCTCTGCATTATAATACAGATACAAAACATATTTATTGTATTATGGTTGAACTGATATTTTTCTTTTCTTTAATCTATTATTTAAATGTGGATGATACTCTCCATTCTGCAACATACATAAAAATGCAGACAAAAGCACAGCCAGCATGTAAAGCTAAAGTCATCAAAACTCTGCAAAGTCTGTGATCTTTGAATCATTAACTGTGAAAACTTTCTAATCTTGAGATTATTTATGACATAGTCCTTGTGTGGGGCTCTTGAATTGTTTTCGAATGATTAGTTTTAAGTACATATTTTCAAGATATTCTTCATGCTGTTTGTAGAGTTAGGTTATTTGCTTGTTGGTTGTGGTGACACAAGCAGCAGTTTGACTTAAACTTTTTTATTGACTTTGGTCCGTTCATCTGTGAATTCATTTCAGTAGTGTACATGCCTTATTTGATAATCAGGGAGCACAGTGCTCTGATTAATTCATCAAGGACAGTACTCCATAATGGAGACCTCATGGAGCACTGAGAACCCAGTTCTGTGCAGCATATGAGCAACTTGCATTTGACTTGAGCAACAACCATGAACATTCACCACTTCTCAATACCTGACCATTACGGAACATCTCATGACTTCAAGGGTATTACCTCTTCTGCTCACTGCTTTTTTGATATTACCTCATTTAAACAGAATATATTATATGGAAAAATGTAAATTACAGACCCCTCCTCTTCCCCAGTATAATCCACATGATGGGAACATGATGGTATGGTGGATTTTATGATGGGGTGCTACCCACAGCCAGAGGCTGTGGCTCAGCGCTTCCATACTCTGGCGTGGTGCAACAGCTTGTCATGGGCTTCCTGAACGTGCAAAGTGGGAATGCCAGCCTAGCACAAGAAGAGGTGCTGCAGTGTGCCACGGCACAAGACGCAGAGAAGGGACAGTTATGGAGCAGGGAGTACACCTCACTTAGTTGTTCTTCACAGTAAGGAAACAAAAGTATGAAGTCTGGTATAAGGTATAAAGTCAAGTGTACGTATATGCATGTGGAATTTGTGCCATGCAGATTATTTTAATCTATCAAATATCTCTCTTAAGGTAAAAAGGGGGACCCCCCCCCCCATTGCAGATGCAATTTATGCCTGCTCAGAGAGACAGTACAAGACATGTACATCATCAATAAATCTGAGTGACACGTATGCCTTTAAGTTTTTTTGTATACTGAAAGACATATAAAAAGAGCATGAACTCCAAACTGGAATTTGGCCAGGAACACAAGCCAATGATAATTCTGAAATATGATGCATTTTGGCTGTCATTTGGTTTTAATGCAGATGTAGTATTATCTGCAGGTTTTCTAAACTTCAGATTAAGCTTTTTCAGCTGAAGTACAGTATTTCTAAAAGCAGCTACTAGATTTAATTATGTTCATTAAAGAAAGATTCAGAACTATAATTCTAAGAGTTATTATGAAAATTCTTCAACTTTTTTACATGTTTGGTTTTATGATGCAATTAAACATTGGCTGTGAAGTTTATTGTCATCCCATGTAACATTTTTGTCATTTTAAAACAAGCTTATAATTAATTGGGAAGCAAAGACAACATGTGAAGCAGATGATAAGCAAAAATGCAACATAGTATTTATAAATCTGAAGGTGTATACCGTCTGCGAGCATATCTCTACTATTTCTCTAGCTAGATGTATATTATATCTAGTTAGGTGTATATTACATATGTTGTTTTTAGGATATATTGAATGCAAATGGTCATTCATATAATATGCAAAATAACACAGTATCTGGAGTTGTATAAAAAAAAGGTTTCCAAAGAAGATTTCATGACTACTAATTTTTTAAGGGATGGAGGTGTAGAGGTGTCTGCTTGTTTTTACATATTAAGTGGAAAATATTTTTTTTCATATTAACTTAGCATGTAAATAGTTTAGGACTAGAAGAACTTACAATGCCAGATTTAGTGTTTTTTATCTTGTGTGAAGATTGTCTACTGTCAAATAACTTTGCTGGGCTCAGGCCACAATCTGTTCTTTCTCTTGGGGCACCTGCTTGACTACCTGTTTTTTGTTTGTTTGTTTGTTTGTTGTTTTTCCTGATGCTAGCAAGGACTTTTAAAGCTCTATTCTGTTATCAAATTTAGCTAAAATTGGCAAGAAAGTCAAAACTTAAAGGAGAAATGGATGACAGACCTACGATCAGTATGACTACCTACACTTTTATTGTTTGCCTCGATGCATAGCAGAGACATTAATGATAGCTTTCACATTTCCTGAGCTGCTTCTTTGTTGAATTCTCAGCTATTGCTTTGCAATTCTGTTCACACCGTATGTCTGAAGTCCTACAGCATGTGGCGTGAATAATTTCCCTCTTGGACACAGTGGGGTTTCTAGGTACAACTACCTTCTCTTAGGCTTTCCTAAAGGGAAAAGTCCAGAGCGCTGCAAAGGTTAAGTGAGCTGACCTTTGGGGCACGGCAGGAAGGTTTCCAGTCTGCATTTGTCTGTTAACTTCTGTCAAAAATAGTCCTGCTCATTGTTCTTGTTAGCTTCTCATTCCCTGAAGTTCAAAAGAACTGTTTGTACTTCAGGCACAGATACTGTGTGTGTTAACATGACAGACAAGCATTTAAAGCAGCTGTATGATTGGCTGCGGTGGCATTGATTATATGCTCTTCCAATATCAGAAAGTACAAATTTAAGAACCTTACTCTAAGTTGCTAGCCCTTTTGGCTATTAGCCATATCCAGCCTGGTTGTACAAAGCCCCATCTGATGATCATTTCAGCAGTCCTTCAAGTTGAAGCATTTGCTTTTCATAAAAAGAACTGTAAACATCTAGCTGTTTCACAAATTACACCTTGGTTTCTGTGGAGATAGCACAATTCAGTTATGGCAAGTAATTATGGTGGTAAAATTATATGTATGTAGTGACTGCTGTATTAGGAGGCTAAAACATTTCCTTCTTTTAAAAATTTCTTTTTACTGCCTTTAGCATTTCTGTGGAAGGGATACCTGAAAAAGTATGTTCTGAACCAGACTGTGAAAGTGGCATTAGATTCCACAGCAATAGAAATCTTGTACTAAAATTCACCTGACCACATTTTGGTGGTCAGATATATTGATCTGCTTGCTAGGGAGCAAGTCTGAGATTTTCAGTCTGTTGAATGTGGAAATCAGTAGGCCATGTTCAATAGGGTCAGTTGCATTAAATTTGCAGAACTAGATTCCACCGTTGTCTTGGAAAATATTGAGAGGTCTGTAAGCTGAAAAAGATTGAAAATCATTGCTTCACAAATGCAACTCCATGATGTGAGAGGACACCCCTTGCTATTTGATTAGAGAGCACTCTGACTGATCTCCTTTTCTACTGACAGAAATCATAGAATCATAGAATCATTTAGGTTGGAAAAGACCCTTGAGATCAGTGCGTCCATCTGTTAACCTAACACTGCCAAGTCCACCACTAAACCATGTCCATAAGCACCATGTCTACACATGTCCAGGGCTGGTGACTCAACCACTACCCTGGGCAGACCGTTCCAGTGCTTGATAATCCTTTCAGTGAAGAAATTTTTTCCTAATATCCACTCTAAACCTCCCCTGGAACAAGTTGAGGCTGTTTCCTCTCATCCTATCACTTATTATGTGGGAAAAGGGATGGACACCCGCCTCACTACAACCTGCATTCCGGTGGCTGTAGAGAGTGATAAGGTCTCCCCTGAGCCTCCTTTTCTCCAGGCTAAAAAGCCCCAGTTCCCTAAGCCATTCCTCACAAAACTTGTTCTGAACAAGGTTTACTTTATTCTGTATGTCACAGCATATCTCAACATATTTTATATATCCTAGGTGTTACCTATAAACAGAAATGTAATTAATATGTTAATTCTAGTCTTATGAAAATGAATAGTTGACGAAGAGGAGAGATGCAATACAGATTTCTTTTCATCTTGACCTTTACCTGTTCAGTTGATGGACATCTATAAATACAGACAGAAAACTTACAATAATAAAATTCGAGATGCGTCCATCAGAATAAACAATGGCACTAGTAGTATAGTATAACCTGCAAGTAATCAAGGCCAGCATCTGTAAAGTTTATGTGATACTATTCATGACAATGGAAAAGAAGAAAGATTACTAAAAATTAAGGATGGAAT
The DNA here is from genome assembly GCA_013389905.1 of Sula dactylatra. NCBI lineage: Eukaryota > Metazoa > Chordata > Aves > Suliformes > Sulidae > Sula > Sula dactylatra. The sequence goes on along the minus strand of WEKW01018511.1, from coordinate 21,365 downwards.
TTTTTTTCTTCTTCTTTACTTAGTGTTGCCAGTAAGTGGTAATATCAGCAAGTTAGCTGAGTACTTTTTTACTCATTAGTTATGTCTGGCAGTTATTCTTTGCAGTGTCTGATCAGGTAGTGAGACAGTTCATGAAATAATGAGCTTGAAGTTTAAGCAAATGATTGTACACCCTACAGGATTGAAGAGATAATTAATTTCTGGATATTCAGAACTATTTTTAGGACAATAGAGTATAAAAATCCCAATGATATCACAATCTGTATAATGTAGCAAAGTCAGAAAAAAAGAATTCTCTTGTGAAACTGGCAGAAAAATGGAGAGTGGGAAAAGAAGCGATAGATGTACCAGGAGTGGCATCAGGTTTACTTTACTGGAATAAGTTCTAATTTAGATCCAAGGCTTTGTATGGCATTGCTGATGTTTGTTGCAGATACAAACCACTTCAGGAATCTCTCTGCTCTTCATAATCTACCCTGCCCTTCCTATCCAGTCTTATTTAGTCTTCAGATTTCTTCAGACTTCTCCCTGGTTCCTCTGTATTCCTGCTTCTATGATCCTTTCTTTGCTTCAGAAAATTAATTAGGCTCATTAGACATGCATGCACCATTTGCTTGCATCCTCAGGAAGTGCCTTGGAAGCCAAAATAAGATGGATGAGAACTGAAAAGGGTACTGAAGAGGATTTAGAGCTGAATTTAAGCTTTCTGATACTACACTGAATAAGCCTCAGGTTGTTCGTGGTCCAAAAACCTCTGTAGTTTTCTCAAATCAGTCCTTTTTATGGCATCTAAAACTCTGTAGAAAGAAATATAGTAAACATCAATTCATCTTCACCAGTTCTTTTCCCACCTTTCAGTGTGAACCTCTCCCCACTCCCACTCCCCATCTTAAGATAGGGGGAACAAGGCCAACTTCCTAGTGCTCTCATGAGGTGCGAAAGGGTCACTGGAAGGCAGCTGCTAACTCCAGGGTTTAAAAGCACTGAGACTGGAAGAAAAACCACAGAATGGAGCATTTCCTGTCCTTCTTTGTCCTATTTCTCAGATTCTTTGCAGAAGAATGGTTTCTACCCCAGCAATTACTGCCTCTGGGTTTTTTGTTTTTCAGTCGTATCTCTGGAACTGCTGATGAGCCAAAATCTTTCTATCCGCTCCCAGTAATGCAATCTGTTGTTTATATTTAAAATGTTTTTAATTGTCTAATTAGCATTTAATCACCTAAACTTTGGTCTTGTGTTCTGGGTTTTGATGAGTTGTGTATATTCAGTTTTGCTCTCACTTTCCTTCTGATCTTTCTTTTGCCTACATGTAGGCTGAGAAAGTGTTTAAAATGTGCTGAAAACTTCTGTTTCCTTTTAAAACCATTTAAATATCTTCAGCTGCTAACTGAATTTAAAACTTTGGTAACAGTATCCTTTTTGAACACATCAAAATCAGATCTGGACTGGAGAAAGTCAGCTTATTAATGCAGTAATAATGTAATATTAGTAGTTTGGTCATGGTTAAGTAATTAATAGTTTGGTTATAGTTGAAGATAAAAGAAAGGGAAGAAGTATCTGTCCAAAGCCAACTGACAAGAACTAACAAGCTTTGGCCCTAGGAGGTTGCCTGAGGAAAGATAGCTTGCCATAGAGCACGTCTGTATTTTTCAATTATATAATTCAGCCTGATAGTTCTGGTAACATATTAAGTATGCATCCCATTGGGATAAAAACAATTCACATGCTGTTACTTGGCTGTGGACAAATAAGTACCAGAGAAAGAAAGACATCGTAAACCCAAGCAAATGTTGTTCATTGAAATAATGTATTTCAGTTTTCTGAGATTTTTTTACTGCTCTTGTTGCAGATTATACATCAGAACAGTAATCAAACTGGTGGGGTGCAACAATTTCCTCACCAATCAGTTGCGCAGAGATGACTGTGGAGAAAGGTCAGACTGTGGCTGGATCCCATGCTGGTGCTGGGAACCACTGTCCATTTGCCCAGGTAAACACACTTAGAGGCCCAGGTCACCATGACCTCTCCATTTTGACCCTGACTCTCACAGGGAGACAGCAACACAGAGAAAAGGGGTTGCAAAAACCATCTCCTGTCTGAGCTGAGGGTTGGTGCTGCTTATATTCTTGTACCAAGTACACTAATGCTGCTTGTGGATGGGTGCTGCTCCTCTGCTGTTTCTGTTCAAAGCTATGTAAGCTAATCTGCCTTTGATTTAGAGTGATGTACTTGGTTTTAGACCAAAAGTGCGCAGAGAAGGAAGCTTACCCAGTTACTGTTACTCTTGGCTAGGAAGCAGTAATACCAACTGAGAGCTGAGTCTGTGGCCTGTCCCTCCCTCCCTCCCTCCTTCCCATTGGGTGCCTGTTTTTGTCTGGTCTAGCACTACAGAGGGAGAGCATTACAGCCTCAAGATCAAACTGGTCATTGCACATGGAATTTAGACATTATCATATGTATGTTGCCATTATTATTCTTTGACACAAGGGGTATTTGCTATTATTTAAAACAATAATAATAACTGTAAGGGCCTAACAGCAGGGATTTTTAGTTGAGTGAGCTAGTGGAAGGTGGAGGAACAATGGTGTATCTAGTGAAATATACTGAAAGCTGTCGTGTAATGATTAAGGCCACTGTTACTTCACTATCTGTAATAGCAATTGCAGTCTGTAATCATTATCTCAGCAGAATAACTCACATGTTACTTAGTGTAATTAGTTATTGGTCATAAACTTTACCTTAAGCTAGCACTCTAAAACCATATAGAAGAAAGATACTGTTGACAGTTTCTGGACATCTTACTATTAAATTCAAATAACCAATGAAAGCAAGAAAGGAATGATACAGCATGTTTACTAAATGAAAATAAGAAGGATGCTGATTAAAGGTTATGAGTGTCAAACCTGGTAAGCTTTTCTTTGGGACAGACTCTGTCATATTCATACTGGAGTGAAGCAATTGAAGTAAAAAGGGTAACTCTGAATTCAATCAGTGCAAGGTTTTGATTCCTTGATGTTTAGCTGTTAATGCTATCACCATTGAGCCTGTTTGCATATTGTCTGGAATTCCCTTTTCCCATTTTTGTAAGGTGTAATTTTAAAAGGTTTGGAAAATAAAAAAGTGAAATTTGTCAGATTCTACTGCTTATAATCATTTTAAAGAGATGAGATATTAGAATATATTAATCCCAGTTTTAAAAGCAGTAGGTGAAAATAAGAACTGTGGAATGCATTGCATTATCCATCATGGACATCTGTATGCAAACCTAGAGTTGCTACATAGAATAATATATTTGTATGAAAATGATGGTAGGAAAAAATGATATTATTATCTTTTTAAAGCTGATTGTAGACAGAGAAGGTTGCTTTAATACAGACAAAGGTATTAAAATTAATCTTTCACTAGATTTAGTCTCAACACAGAAACTTGATCTTAACACAACATTTGGAGCTTAATCATCCCTCATAGTGATTTGGAGCTCAGTAGCAAGATAAGTTTTGTACAAATTTCACATTTCATTATACATAATTAAAGATAACTAGATATTTTCTTTCTTTAATCTTGGCAAATCTTTCCCCTGAAGGACCATTCACAAGCTTCTGGGTTTTTTTATTTTAAGCTGCTATATGAATGCCCAAATTATCTTTGTGGGAGCAGAATTCAAGTACTGTCTCTAGCTTTGTATCTGTAGGCATCCTCTTAATCTGTAGGTCCACTATGTCACACCCTTCCCACTACTAGAAACACTGTGATGTAAACATTTATATCTTGTGGCTAATATTAGTTCCAAAAGACTCAGTATCTGGTGGGCAGTCTGTGTTTGCTTTATGCCAAAATTGATGGTATGGTTTATGTCTGGTTGTGAGATATGAATTCAAATGTAGACTTTACAAAGGTTTGAAATTCAATCACCATTTTGGGGCTGGAAGGGGAGGAGCGGAGAGAAGGAAATCCAGAAGTACAAGAACAGATTACCTATGTATTTCTGCTGAGAAAGTATATCATGCTCTGTAGGCCATGGAGTCTTCTCAAGCTCTTGCAGTTCTATCTACTTCACATTTTTCCTCCTTTTCAGTCTCTTCTGAAAACAGCTTTTTTTTCTGTAGGCAGCTAGTCCTGCGGTTAAATAATGACAACTAGTACCTTTTCTTTTGAGCCCAAGTATGTTATGTTCCTTTGGGTCCCTTGAGCATTTATATTCTGACACTACTGTTTGATGTCTTTGCCCTGTTCTTGGGAAAAGTCAATTTCATCAAATCTCTGTGAAGAAGTAAGAGGAAACTGGTTTTACTCCTTATGTTGCCATTTTACTTCTCCTCCTATGTGCTGGCCAGGTATGCTCAAATATTGATAGATTTTAACTGACTTCCTGATAGTCTATGCACACACTTATAGACATATTTGCACAACTTCCCTCTCACTTCAGTAAAAAGAAACTTAGAGAGAGCAGAGTAGTAACACTAGAAGTTGAAAAATCAAACCAGAATATCTAAACTGTACATATTTTAAAAGCATTTAGTATGCAATGAATATTTAAATATCATATATCATATTTAAGTGTAGTATAGGTTTCTTTCCTCATTTCCCTTCCCCCATCAAGTTGAGGAACAGCTTATTAGAAGGGAAGCATCGTGTGTGAAACTCAGTAATACAGTCAAATGTCAATGCATGAGCTGGATGAAAAGAACAGCCCCGTGAGTACACTTACAAGTAAATTAAAATAAGAACATTGTGCGATTTTAACCAAAATGGTTATTTTAGATGCCTGAGATCTGTGAAAATTGCAATGGGAGGTAATACCACTCCAAATTATGTCATCTTTCATTCAGAATGTGCTGTTAATTATAGCAGCACCTGTTAGACTGTACTTATTGTAGTGTCAGCATTTCAAATGAGCACGCCCTTTTTAAACGAATTCTTTCATGGCTGAAAACTATGGCCTGATTGTATTTTTAGTGTGTTTTCAACACAAATATTTTGGCTATTACTCTTTGTTGAAGCAAAATACACACTTTTTACAAACTCAGTACATTCAGGGTGAGAAGGACCCTTTGAATCATACAGTCCAATATTTTGGTCTCTCACCCAAATATTCCTATGTCTAACCTGTAACTTCCAGTTATATCTTCTAGAAAATATTTTAAAAGGTGTAAGGAATTCACCCAGAGGGCAACCGAAGAGATTACTCAGAAATAAAATAATTACTTAATTTAAAATGTTAGTCTTGCTTCTGGTCTAAATGTGCCTGGGCTCAGTCATTGAAACTTGCAGTTTATTTTCTTATGTGTTTGTAGGCTCTTCACTTAACAACATTTTTTTCCACTTGTTTGCACATCTAGATTCAAACACCATATGTTTCACAAGGCAGATATCCAGATATGTATCACAATTTCAATTCTTATAGCCCCCCCCCCCCCNGCACATGCCCCATTTTATGTTTGTTCATTTTATTCTTAAAAATTGTAGGTCAGACCTTGAGACAGTATCACAGTAACGATTCAGCTTACTGATTCTTAAATAGCTACAAAAGTCTTTGTGAACAATAACCAGGGGAAATTACATTTGTGGGTGCATGTTTTCCTCTATCCTTACAGTTGCAGGAAACGATGAGGGAAGAAACAGGAAGAGCCAGCAGATCAATACGTGGCTCCAAGCCTGGTGTCACCAGCAGAATTTAGGGTTTTTTGATCATGGGTAGGTCTACAATACACCAGGCCTGCTGGCAACAGATAGGGTACACCTGCATCAAAGAGGCANCCCCCCCCCAGGCACATGCCCCATTTTATGTTTGTTCATTTTATTCTTAAAAATTGTAGGTCAGACCTTGAGACAGTATCACAGTAACGATTCAGCTTACTGATTCTTAAATAGCTACAAAAGTCTTTGTGAACAATAACCAGGGGAAATTACATTTGTGGGTGCATGTTTTCCTCTATCCTTACAGTTGCAGGAAACGATGAGGGAAGAAACAGGAAGAGCCAGCAGATCAATACGTGGCTCCAAGCCTGGTGTCACCAGCAGAATTTAGGGTTTTTTGATCATGGGTAGGTCTACAATACACCAGGCCTGCTGGCAACAGATAGGGTACACCTGCATCAAAGAGGCAAAAGGATCTTTGCACAGCAGTTAGCAGGGCTCATTGAAAGAGCTTTAAACTAGATTTGAAGGGGGACAGGGCTAAAACAAGGCTCATTAGAGTTAAGGCTTGGGGCAGCATGCCAAAGTTTGCAGGGCAGTGTGCTAGTGAGGTCCTTCAGTCTGCCATTTCACTGGAGGTAGGGGATGGAGATCCATGCAACAGCAAAGATGCAAGGGTTATTGATGTCTTAGAAACTATGGAAGCAATGAGAATTGTCAAATAGGAATTAAGGCTTCTGTCCCCAAAAAGGTAGCAGGATCAATAGTTCAACTGAAATGCATCTACACCACTGCATACAGTATGGGCAACAAACAGGAGGAGCTGGAAGCCATTGTGCAGCAGGAAAACTATGATTTAGTTGCCATCACGGAAACACGGTGGGATGACTCGCACAAATGGAGTGCTGCAATGGATGGCTATAAATTCTTCAGAAGGGATAGGCAAGGAAGAAGAAACAATATGGTAGCCCTGTATGTCAGGGTGAGTTTTTGACTGTCTAGTTCTTGATGATGGTGATGAAAGGGTTGAGTGTTTACGGGCAAGAATCAAGGGGAAGGCCAACAAGGCAGATGTCACAGTGTGAGTCTGTTACAGACCACCCAAACAGGATGAAGAAGCAGAGGCTTATATTCCATAAGCAGCTGGGATAAGTCTAACGATCGCTAGCCCTTGCTCTCTTGGGGGCTTCAACCTACCAGACGTCTGCTGGAAATACAATACAGCAGAGAGGAACCTGTCTAGGAGGTTCCTGGAGTGTGTGGAAGACAACTTCCTGACACAG
>WEKW01018511.1:768-13524 GCA_013389905.1 Sula dactylatra | reverse complement strand
GCACATGCCCCATTTTATGTTTGTTCATTTTATTCTTAAAAATTGTAGGTCAGACCTTGAGACAGTATCACAGTAACGATTCAGCTTACTGATTCTTAAATAGCTACAAAAGTCTTTGTGAACAATAACCAGGGGAAATTACATTTGTGGGTGCATGTTTTCCTCTATCCTTACAGTTGCAGGAAACGATGAGGGAAGAAACAGGAAGAGCCAGCAGATCAATACGTGGCTCCAAGCCTGGTGTCACCAGCAGAATTTAGGGTTTTTTGATCATGGGTAGGTCTACAATACACCAGGCCTGCTGGCAACAGATAGGGTACACCTGCATCAAAGAGGCAAAAGGATCTTTGCACAGCAGTTAGCAGGGCTCATTGAAAGAGCTTTAAACTAGATTTGAAGGGGGACAGGGCTAAAACAAGGCTCATTAGAGTTAAGGCTTGGGGCAGCATGCCAAAGTTTGCAGGGCAGTGTGCTAGTGAGGTCCTTCAGTCTGCCATTTCACTGGAGGTAGGGGATGGAGATCCATGCAACAGCAAAGATGCAAGGGTTATTGATGTCTTAGAAACTATGGAAGCAATGAGAATTGTCAAATAGGAATTAAGGCTTCTGTCCCCAAAAAGGTAGCAGGATCAATAGTTCAACTNTGAATTTTTGACTGGGTAGTTCTTGATGATGGTGATGAGAGGGTTGAGTGTTTACGGGCAAGAATCAAGGGGAAGGCCAACAAGGCAGATGTCACAGTGTGAGTCTGTTACAGACCACCCAAACAGGATGAAGAAGCAGAGGCTTATATTCCATAAGCAGCTGGGATAAGTCTAACGATCGCTAGCCCTTGCTCTCTTGGGGGCTTCAACCTACCAGACGTCTGCTGGAAATACAATACAGCAGAGAGGAACCTGTCTAGGAGGTTCCTGGAGTGTGTGGAAGACAACTTCCTGACACAGCTGGTGAGTGAGCCAACTAGGGAAAGCACCCCACTGGACCTCTTGTTTGCAAACAGAGAAGGACTTGTGGGTGATGTGATGGTTGGAGGCCATCTTGGGTATAGGGAGCATGAAATTCTAAAGTTTTCAATTCTTGGAGAAGTAAGGAGGGGGTTCAGCAGAACTGCACCCTTGGACTTCCGGAGGGCAGACTTTGGCCTGTTTAGGAGACTGATCGTCAGAGTCTGCTGGGAGGCAGGCCTGAAGGGCAAATGAGTCCAGGAGGGCTGGACATTCTTCAAGGAGGAAATCTTAAATGTGCAGAGGCAGGCTGTCCACATGTGCCAAAAGTCAAGTTGGCAGGGAAGAAGATTGGCCTGGCTGAACAGAAAGGTTTGGCTGCAGCTCAGGAAAAAAAGGAGAGGTTATGACCTCTGGAAGAAGGGGCAGGCAAGTCAGGAGGGCTACAAAGGTGTAGTGAGGTTATGCAGGGAGAAAATTAGAAGGGCCAAAGCCCTTCTTTGCTGTAAAAGACAATAAAAAATACTTACATAAATACATTAGAAGCAAAAGAAGGGCTAAAGAGAATCTCCAGCCTTTATCAGATGCAGGGGGAAATATAGTGACAAAGGCTGTGGAAAAGGCTGAGGTACTTAATGCCTTCTTTGCCCCAGTCATTAATAGTAAGACCAGTTGTTCTCGGGATTCCCAGCCCCCTGAGCTGGAAGGCAGGGATGGGGAGCAGAATGGAGCCCCCATAATCCAAGGGGAAATGGTTAGTGACATGTTGCACCATGTAGACACACACAAGTCTATGGGGCTGGATGAGATCCACCCAAGGGTACTGAAGGAACAGGCAGAAGTGCTCACCAAGCCACTTTCAGCAGTCCTGGCTAACCAGGGAGGATCCAGACGACAGGAGATTAGGAAATGTAGTGCCCATCTATAAGAAGGGCTGGAAGGATGATCTGGGGAACTACAGGCCTGTCAGCCTGGTCTTGGTGCCAGGGAAGGTTATGGAGCAGATCATCCTGAGTGCACTCACCAGACATATACAGGATAATCAAGTGATCAGGCCCAGTCAGCATGAGTTTAGGAAAGGCAGGTCCTGCTTAACTAACCTGATCTCCTTCTACGACAAGGTGACCCACTTAGTAGATGAGGGAAAGCCTGTGGATTTTGCCTACCCAGACTTTAGTAAAGCCTTTGACACCGTTTCCCACAGCATTCTCCCAGATAAACTGGCTGCTCCTGGCTTGGACAGGTGTAGTGTTCACTGGGTAAAAAACTGGCTGGATGGCCAGGCCCAAAGAGTTGTGCTGAATGGAGTTAAATCTAGTTGGCTGCCGGTCACGAGCGGTGTTCCCCAGGGCTCAGTACTGGGCCCAGTTCTGTTTAATATCTGTATCAACGAGCTGTACAAGGGGATCGAGTGCACCCTCAGTAAGTTTGTGGACAACACCAAGCTGGGCAAGAGTGTTGATCTGCTTGAGGAAAGGAAGGCTCTGCAGAGGGATCTGGACGCGCTGGATGGATGGGCTGAGGCCAGTTGTATGAGATTCAACAAGGCTAAATGTTGGGTCCTGCACTTGGGTCACAACAACCCCATGCAACATTACAGTCTTGAGGACGAATGGTTGGAAAGCTGCTCAGTGGAAAAAATCCTGGGGGTGTTGTTTGATAGCCGGCTGAATATGAGCCAGCAGTGTGCCTATGTGGCCAAGAAGGCCAACAGCATCCTGGTGTGGCCAGCCGGAGTAGGGAAGTGATCATCCCCCTGTACTCGGCACCGGTGAGGCCATACCTTGAATACTGTGTTCAGTTTTGGGCCTCTCATAAAAGAAAGACATTGAGTTGCTGGAAAGACATTGAGTTCTTCTTGCAAAGAAGAGAAACAAAGCTAGTGAAGGGTCTAGAGCACAAGCCGTTTAAGGAGCAGCTTAGGGAACTAGGGTTGTTTAGTCTGGAGAAAAGGAGGCTGAGAGGAGACCTTATCACTCTCTGCAGCTACCTGAAAGGAGGTTGTAGCGAGGCGGGTGTTGGTCTCTTCTCCCAAGTAACAAATGATAGGACAAGAGGCAATGGCCTCAAGCTGCACCAGGGGATCTTTAGATTGGCTATTAGGAAACAATTCTTCATCAAAAGGGTTGTCAAGAATTGGAACAGGTTGCCCAGGGAAGTGGTTGAGTCACCATCCCTGGAGGTATTTAGAAGTTATTTGGATGTGGTGCTTATGGACATGGTTTAGTGGTGGACTTGGCAGTGTTAGGTTTATGGTGGGACTTAGTGATCTTAAAAGACTTTTCCAACCTAAATGATTCTATGATTCTATGATTTGTTGTAGTTTCATGTGTTAACCACTGCAACAGTTCCTAAAAGAACCTCTACTTGTTGAATGACTATGTAAACCACCTTCTTACTTCTGTTCCACATTTACTTTGCATATATCTAAGATCATAATTTTGAAAACTATAAAGGTTTGGTAGCTGTTTAATCTTTAATTATTGGAAAATGAAATAATTCATTGCTGCTTTTAAGGTATGAATACATCATTTGATCTCTTATAACAGACAAGTTTATTGAATACTACGCCATTAATCCCTAGGAGTTTTACTTTTCTCTGGTGAGCCTACAATATTAATAAAGCAAAGGTGACACAATATAAGAATGTATTTTCAGAATTTCACTTTAAAAAGCAGCTCTTTATTCCACAGTGCAGAAGAATCGGGAGATTTTGCAAAACAAGATGTGAAATGCTGTGAGTAATTGAATTTCTCATCCAACTTTTATCTTGAAATATCTTAAAGTAATATAAGCTGCGATACTATAATAACAAGTATTATTCAAATGTTATTACATTTCTGTGAAGTAAAATATTTTTTGAGACAAGACTAATTCTTCTAATGTCTCGGAAAAAGATGTACATTTTATGAAGCAGAAATTTTTAAGAAGCCTTCTGGAACAAGGCTGGATTAAAGCTGCATTTTTGAAACTCCTAGGTAACGTTTTTGAAGACAGCTGATGATTGTCCAGAACTAGATCTGTTTAGCTTGATACCATAATTAAAGGTTGTGTCCCATCTATGTGTTTTGCTGATTGGAAAATTACTGATCCCCAAATAAAGAAGCCTTTTTTATTTTTTCTTGCTTGATTCTACTTCTGAATAGATTTTCATCGTTACACACATTATTTCACTTTTTGTTTTATATGAATTTGCGAGAAAACAGGTTAATTTGTGGACCCATGCGAACACAACAAAACAAAACACCTACATAAGCAAAGTAGCATTGTTTTTTTTTGTTGCTGTCTTTTTAGCTTTGTCAGCCCTCAACTCCAGGACGTCCGTTGTACAAGTTCAGGTTCCAACAGCATTGCACAGGCTCTGGCCTTCTGTTTAGCATTTAGTGAGGATGATACACATGATTTCGTCTACCTAATGGCTGACCAGAAGGAGTTCTCTGGAAGATCGCTGACATGATTCTGCTTTACCTGCATGTTATTCCTGATAAATTTGTCTGTCACATTATGGAATCTATGCTTCAGATTTATCATCTGTGGAACTGGACAAAAGCCACCCCTGGACATCTCTATGTACTTGTTACTTATTTTAGGTAATTACCTCTCAAGAGGCCATCGAGTCTCATGTTGGGACAAAATAAACACAAAGGAGGTCAGAAATTCTCAATCAGTAGCACTTAATTTATATGAAAGTATGCTTTAAGTTAAAATAAAATTTTAGGGAAAAATGCTGTCCTGATCTGGCTACCTGGCTGAATATAAGACAACATGAGACCATTTACTCATGTAGTTCAAGGATTTAGAAGTGTCATCTTCTGATCAAGCAATTAATTCAGCTCAAGGGCTTCTCCTGAGCACAAAAGGGATCTCTTGAATATCTCTTGTGCAGGGTCAGTCCAGAGTCTTGGGTGGCAGCCATCTGCTCCTGACTGTCATCACAGGGCTGCTTGTGGTTTCTGGTGTGTTGCCGAATGGCTGAAGAAACTGGAATGGGGCAGCTCACAGGTGCATGCAACCTCCCTCTCATGTGGATGCAGAAATTCTCAGATTTTTAGCCTGTACTCTCCTTACTGTGCCTGCTCGGTGTGGTCAGTCTGGCACCCAGCCAGACAAGTAACCCTGACCCTGACCCCGACCCCTGGGTCCTGTGGACCTGATTGTATGAAGGTGGTCACAATGCACCCCTTCCTGCCACTAATCAAATTATGTTTCTGACCTTGCTGGAAAACTTGGATACCATTAATCTAGTATGACACTCCATATAAATAAGAAATAGTTGATATTTACTCAATAATCACATAGTGAATCCAGTATATTGTGCCTGAAAGGAAGTTAACTTGTATTTAGGCTAGAACATAACCATCATGGTCTTACATCTTCACTTCCGTCTTCCCTTGATATTTTGTTCTAATAGTTAATCATGTGTGGTTTTATAAAGTGTATATAATTTTTTGTTTTGTTTTAATTCTTCTGTTTGAGACTGCCAGCTGCTTCCCTGACACAGTTAGGAGCACTTTTGTACCCAAGATTCCCCTGTGAAATGTAATTTTCTAGTCATCTATAATGTTAGAGGTTTTTTCCTGCCATATAAAGTGAGGTCCTCAAGTAAATCAATTTAGCCTACCTTTTCTCTTTTGCAACATTCTCTTTGTAGCATGGAACCTATTTACAGCATTTGAGTGCTGGTCCCACGTATGGTCTTACTCTTGCCCACTGTCTTGGTTGTATGTCATTAACCTTGTTTCCCACAGTACCGCACTTGACTCTGTGTTCAGTGGTTTGTCTGCTATAATCTCCAGGTTCTCTTCAGTATTACAGATTTCCAGGAAATGATCAGTTCTCCTTTTCATAAGTGAAGCCTGACTTCCTTGTTTGCAGATGAATAACTTATGGCTTATAAGTAATTAAATAGATAAAAATGTCACCAGTCTTGCAAGAAGGCTGCTAAAACCTCCCACATTTAGCTACTTTTATTTACTTCTGATTCCATTTTGAAAAATCTGTCACTTTAATAATCTTATATATCACAGAAGTTCTTAAAGGGGCAAACAAAAAATGAGTTCCCCTTTTTTGTTGGTGGTGTATAAACAGAAACAGACAGTTTTCCCCAAAGAACTTATTGCAGAAATGGACTGCTACCGGAAGGGATGGAAAAAATATTAGTGAGTATAAGTAAAGAGATTATAATTGTTACACAGTGTGATTAGGAAAGATGATGGTTTATGGAAAAAAGTTTGAGGGAGTCCAGGTAGAGGAGAGAAAGGTAGTGTAACACAGATTTAAATTTCTTAAGGTTTTTTGAAATTTCCCAGAATTTTAATGTTGTAATTAAAGTTACCCTCATTGGACTATTTGAAAGAATTTGTGAGGATTTCTTGGCCATTAATACTAAGTATATTAATCTGATCTGTTAAAATTACTAATATCCTAACTCACTAATTTTCAATACATCTAGACTGTATCACTTACCATCAAACTAACAAAGCATCTCTTAAACAATGTGTATCAGTCTCTGACACATTAAGTAGATCCCCAAAATCCTCTACTTTTCTCACATTCCTGAAAAAAAGAACTGTTTGCATAAATACACAGTTTATATATTATCTATATGCTATCTTTCTGTCCTCTCTTAGTGTAAGTTCAAAAGCACAAAGCTGAAATTCGTAGATTATTCAACATACCTTGTCATTTAGTAGGAAGCTGAGCGAAGTGCTAATGGTAGCATTTCCATCTTAGACAGTATGCAGATCTGTATTATCATAATTTCTAGAGCTAACTAAGAAGGGTGAAGTTCAGTATACCTAAATTGCTATAAAAAGCTAAATTATTATTATCTGTGCTAATAGGTATGCAAAAAGTGTGCTGAAAAAAAAGTTTATTTAAATCATTATGGCTTATTGTACTGAACTAACAAGCTGAAAATTATTTCAAGCTGAGGATGACTTTGAGGTGTGCCCAGTGTGTTTACAGTGCCTGAGACTTAACTTGATATTTCTGCAGTTAACAAAGCTGTTCTCAGCTGATGTTTACTATTCTGAAGACTAGAAACACTGAAGAAAAAAATTGTATAATCTTTCCACAATACTTATCTTTTCAGTCAAACTTGTCTTGTCTGAGTATGTAAATAGATGGGAGCAGATAGTTCGGGTGCTATGGAGGAAAGGAACTTAAAGCAGGTCAAAACATTTCTAGCCTTTTAAGGCACTAATGCAGGTGTTTATTTAAACAGAATCTGTATCAGTGTTGTAAGAGGCTGGTTAAAATATTGAACTGTGTTACACAGTAATGGAATGATGCACAACATTTTGCGTCATTTATTTGTAATACTGCAGTATTTTTTCACAAGCTAAATGGTAATTCAGATATACTTAGATGGAAAATAATCACTATCGAATAGTGGGTATTTCTAGTTCTTTTATGTCTGAATTGAATTATTGACCTGTTATGGTGCTGGGAAATGGGTTAAGGAAATGTGCTATAGAAGACCCACATGGAATACCTGCATTTTAAGTCAGATACTTTATTGCTTGTAATTCTTAAAACCATATGGACATTTAGGACAGTATTTACAGTGTTTATTTTCGGTCAAAGAATTTAGTTGTTGTTGTTGTGGTTTAACCCCATTTGGCAACCAAGCACCACACAGCCTCTCGCTCACCATCCCCTGCTCCGGTGAGATGGTGGAGAGAATCAGAAGGGCAAAAGTAAGAGAATATGTGGGTTGAGATTAGAACAGCTTAATAATTAAGATAAAATAAAGTAGCATAAAATAAAATATTATTATTATAAGAAGAAATTGTAGTGAAAAGGAAAACAAAAAAAAAAAAAAAAGAGATAGGAACAAAACCCAGGAAAAACAAATGATGCAACTCCTCACCACCCGCTGACCAATGCCCAGCCTGTTCCTGAGCAGCAGTCATTGCCCCTCAGCCAACTACCCATAGTTTATATACTGGGCACGATGTCATCTGGTATGGAATATCCCTTTGGCCAGTTTGGGTCAGCTGTCCTAGCTGTGCCCCCTCCCAGCTTCTTGTGCACCTGGCACAGCCTGGGAGGCTAAAAAGTCCTTGAGTTAGTATAAGCACTACTTAGCAACAACTAAAACATCAGTGTGTTATCAACATTATTCTCACACTAAATCCAAAACACAGCACTAAACCAGCTACTAGGAAGATAATTAACTCTATCCCAGCCAAAACCAGGATGGTTTCTCAAATAAGGAGGTATATATTTTTCTACAGTCAGTGAAAAGAAGCAGGCCTTTCCAGTCTGTGGATCAGTGGTAGTCTGGAAGCTATTGGAGGTGGTTTGTGAAGCATGTGTGTGTGTAAAACTTTAACTGGAGATTGTAGCTGCTAAATACTGACACTTGTATTTGCATAGGTACAGCCTTAAGCATAAAAAAGAATCAAGATT
This sequence comes from Sula dactylatra, assembly GCA_013389905.1. Taxonomy (NCBI): domain Eukaryota; kingdom Metazoa; phylum Chordata; class Aves; order Suliformes; family Sulidae; genus Sula; species Sula dactylatra. Next base: position 5,164 of record WEKW01018511.1, on the reverse strand, counting down.
AGCTGGTAACATGACTGTAAACTCTTTAACTTGGATAAAATGATAAAATGCATATACAGGAATCACAAGTAATAAATAATTTTCTTGACTGGGGGGATTTATATTACCTCAATTTCCTGTGTTGCCGTTAAAAAATGTAAGTATTGCAATGGTAATTGTAAATCACAGCAGAATATATGTTGATGATTTTCTTTCATTTAATTTCTGTTAACTATTTCTATGAGAAATTTCAAATGGTAATGGCATTCTGCTGAAGCAGAAGGATGTAAAACCGTTTCTCATGTCAGACAGGATAATGGCAAAGTATCCAAAGGCCAAGAAGTGCTGGCTATATTAATATAAAAAGGTAGCTATAACCTAAGCTTTTAGCTAAGCATTGTCCAAGTGATGAGAGAATATTCCACTTTGAGTGAGGCACAATCTATAAGTCTTCAAAGGGCTGATATAATCATGAAAGTTTAGGTCTGGAAAGGACCCCAGGAGGTCATGTATTTCTTAACTCTACTCTGAAAAAAAGCTACCTTCTTGGAAACTCTCTACAGAGATGTTGATCTTATCCACTCTTAAAATAGATATAAAGAAGAGCATATAATATTCTATTATTACTAGATACTGTGTATAGAGTAGTAACTGGGATAGCCTATTGTTGCTTAGCCTGCTGCTTCTCTCTGTATCTCACAGGAAAAAGACAAAAGGTACCTACAAGGCCAGTATGTTACAGACAGTAATAATCTAAAAAATAAGTCTTTCCTAATCTAACCAAGTTTTTACTTTTATGAGTGAGAGAAGGCTGGGGAGTAGGGCCAGGGACTCCGTGTTGAATTATTATTTCATCATACTCTGATATTTGATTAATTCCTTAATCCTTTGTTCTGTTTCTTATAGAAAGACTGATTTTCTTTCCTAGTCATATTCTCTGCCATAGTCTTTTCCTGGTGATCATCCAGTTCCAGGCTTACTTCTGAAGTCTTCCAGTTAAGTATTTCAGGGCAGTTTCTTCTTTATAAAGCTGATGAGATATGAACAAGTTTGTGGAGACAGTTTTCTTTGTAATCTAGCATTTGGGCTCTGATCTGAAGAGCCATGTGTAGATCATAGTGAAATCTGTTATTCATATTGCTATTTTGATAATTGGTGCCTAAAAAAAAAAAAATAAATCAGGTTTTCTTTCAAAACAGCTAAAGTGAAAGCCAGGAAATCCATCACATCCCAAACTTTATAATCTGTATACCACATCTTTAAGTTGTGTCATACTGTGACAACACTTCCCATACTGCAAAACCAAGACCAATTCAGAATGTTTCCCTCTGATCCACAAAAGGTATGATATAGACCCACTGCTTATCCAGGTGAAGAAAGAGGTCGAGATTCTTAAAGTTGATAAGCACTTATTGATTTTCTTTTTAATTAGATTGGGAAGAGGAACAAACCCAACAGGGCTGTTTTATTGTGTGGTTATTGTGTTTGGTAAGCAAGAGAACAATGGGTTTGGAACATAACAGACTGGATATCTTGTGCTGGAAATGAACTTCACTGAGAAATATTTATCCTGGGTAAGAGCTCTATCTGAGATTTATATTCAGTCTCATTCAGACAGTTAAAGTTATAATCCTGCACTGCATTATTTATGAATCCTCAGCATAGCTAGTGTTCAGGGCTCACCTCCGTTGCCCAGTGTAAGTGGGAGATGTGAGTACGTGGTGAGGACCAGGGTACAGCTGGTAGAGAGACTTCCAGAGTGCTGTTCACCTGTCTTTTACTTAGCTGATCCTAGGTTGTAGGAAGAGGGTAGGAAGATGAAGGAGTCCCTCTTACTCCAGTCCAAGATGGCATCTTTGACTAGTCCAGATCAACAGATCCTCTTGCTAACTTCAATTATATATATCCCCACTGGTTAAAACTTGATCACTGTTTAGAATGTGGATCATGCATTCATGAATTTATTTACCCACTCCTGAGTCCTCTTTCTTTTTTTCTCCCTTGTTTTCTTTGTTCCTCCCTTCTTTATTTAAGAACTTGGGTTAACTGGCTAAAATTTTTTCATGTTATTCTGAACTGATGACCAAAAAAACAACTGGCAAGCAAAATTACAACAGATTGCCATTAATAAAAATTGGCATGGTTCAAATTAACTTCTGTGTCTGTGTGCTGTGCGTGTATTTCTTCCAGACATTACAAAGAGAGAAAATGTCAGGATCAAGAAAACATCAAGGACAGGTTTTCCTATTTGACTGTTCTGTTCAACCTCTTCCCTCCTTTGTTTGAAAAGCAGAATAAGACTTAAGCAGCAGGAGGAACTACAGTAGCACTCCACCATGTTTTTGGTAAAAAGGGGGCACGCTGTATCACTTCTAAAAATCTTAGTACTTTTCAAACAGCAATCATTACATGGGAATAAAGATGCAACCTTCTGAGCCTTGTTTAATAGTTCACTATTATATAGTGATAGGACCATGTTACTAACTTCACAGTTGCTATAATGAAGGTTATTGAAGTTGTATACATTTTCAAAGATTTGGAAGTGAGTTTGCATCCTTACAAAACCTCTGCTTTTCCACGTGGCTCTTGAGCTTTACATTGCTAAAAAGTATTACAGGGGAAATATTCATTATGTTTGTTCCAGTTTTATATTCTTCAGTAGTCATTTGCTATAGGCCAATATTAGAGATGGATATAGCTAGATGGATCTTTGTCAATGCAGTATGGCTCCTCTTATTTATCTTTGAAAGTCTGGGTTGTTTTTTTTTTTTTCTTTTCTTAACTATTAAGTTTTCTGTAGTTCATAACCCCCCCTCCGCTTTACCCAAATTTGTGAAGAGTGGCATTCCTGTTCTTTAAAAAAAAAAATCCTGAGAAACAAGTAAATTAACTTACATGAAATTATGTGGTACTTCAGCTAATCTGCTGCTGTATACAGATTACTTTTGTTTAGAGTTAACTGCCTCTGTCACTCTTTGCAATATTTATTATGCTTCAGGTATTGTATTATAAGCATAATCTACATGTACACAGAAATTTTTAGTACTACTTTGTCTTAAAAAGGGTTATAAGCTTCTAGATAACTTCTAAACTTGAAAGATAATTTTAACATTAATGTTTTTCATCAACAGATGTTTCTTTTCATAATATATGATTCCTCTTTCCATAAGGAATATGACTGCTTTACAGGAAGTGATTACCTGCATTTTCTACTAAATTTCTCTTTTTAAATGTTTGGGTTTTTTTTCTTTTTTTTCTTTTTTTTTTTTTTTCAGTTAGAATTCCATTTGCAAAACGCTCTGCAGGAATAAAGGAGTTTTGTTTTGTCACCCTACTTCTAGACTGTGAAATCATAACATTTCTCCCAATGAAACCTTTTTCCCCCAGTGGCTCATTTAAAAATCAACTTTACCACTGGTTAAATAGAAGTAATTTATATACTGCAATGTAATTGTGTTTCAAATAGTTGTCCAAAAGGATTGATAATAGAGTCCATGAAATTTTCTTTTTAAACAGTTTCTCCTTTACAGCTTTCTCTTACTTAGAGGTGAACAACAAAGTTTTTGTTATTACATTAACAAAAATAAGTAAAAGAACAAAGCTATATATTTTGACACTTACAGCCTATATTAACTTCTTTTCAAATTAAAAAGAAAAGTTTCATTTTGGAGCAGAATAATAGAACAGAAACTAGTCAATTCACTGGAGCAGAGCATGATCGGGGGGGCACCTAAATGTGCGTGTTAGAAGGGAATAGGTAGGTGCCATTTCTATTATGAGAAGAAGGAGTTCGTGCTGTGCCAATTTCCCAAATAATTGAAACTCACCCCACCTCGAATTTACTATGTAAGTTGAAAACCATGCTTTTGTTAATCTTCCTTAGACAGGTAGCACTAGTCATATCTAATTATCACCTTTATTTTATATTTTAATATTTGCATTATTCCACCATTTACTAGATCTCCTTTTGAATTATAGCAGTATGAATGTCGGTAGATTCAGGAGGATTTTTCCTAGGGCTTTTAGCATGCTCAATCCTCCTCACCTTCTCTTCAGGAGAACAGATGGCTTCAGAAATTTCCCTGGACTGGAGTCAACATGTCATGAATAACACTGTGATCTTACTAGGACTTACTTCCATGTTTAAAGGCACTGAGCTTAGTGTGGCAACTGATGTGTTCAAAATTAAACATGTGAACAAGCCTTTGCAGCAGTAAACTCTTAAATCAGGAAAGAATGCTGAAACCAAAGGAGAATGGAGGATGAGATTTGTATTCTTGTTTTATTTCAGGAAAGATAAAAAACAATCTTTTCTTCTCCAGATTAATAACTGCACAAAGAACAATTCCATTATGGTATCCTTGTGTTTCTTTGCATGGTACGCCTTCATGATTACCATGTTACATACTAATAAATC
>WEKW01018510.1:153308-169853 GCA_013389905.1 Sula dactylatra | reverse complement strand
TATGAATACTGACTGCAGTGTTTACATAATATTTGTGTGGACATACCCACAGTCATGTACCAGATCCTCCTATGTTCTCCTGCTAAGACATGTAAATGTGACCTGAGCTGACCATATTGTTTGTCCAGTGAAGTCAGTCCCTTTAAAAATGAGACTACAACCAATTCCAAAGAACTCAGTGCTGACCTTTCAGCTCTTTCAGTTCCATGACAAATAATGTTAGGAGTTTTTTGACTGTACTCGGTGAGGGTTTCAGGACAGGTTTTTCTCTCTGTATATAAAACTTCAGTGCCTTGTAGAACAGAGCTATCATCTTATTTAGGTATCTGTAAAAGCTTGATGCAAATATTATCAACTTCATTGAACCACACAATATGATAGTGTTGGAAACTAAGGAGTCATTCCCTTATGGTGTTAAATTGAGCTTTGTGAATTTTACTGTGGATCTTTAAATGAGTTTGTAAATTAAGGCCCTCTTTGGTCTCTAAATCAGTTTATGCCAGGAAAAGGTTTTCATCTTAACCTGTTAGGTAACTTTTAGCATACTAATGAAAGTCCAGGATACACTATAGTTTTCACACAGGTCAGATACTACAAAAGAATATTTATCTCAGTCTTCTTATGTGTATTAAAGTTGCATATTAAGGAATGGACATAAGAGTTGATGATGCTTTTTGTGAGGTAGGACTTCCAAAACCACTTTTCTGCCAATATCTGTAGATGCATTTAAGTTGTCTGCCAGCAGAGTGCCCTCTACTTCAGAAGTAACTGCGCTTCAATACAACTGTGAGTGAGATCCTACAGAAGAAAAAATGCGTAGTTGTTTCTGGTTAAAACCATAATTTGACATAGTTCTTCCTGTAAGATTCTGTCTAGATCAGTGGCTGAGGACCAGTTAACAACTCTCTACCACTGTCTTTTCTGACACAAACAGTGCTGTCCTCTTTCCATCCCTTTTTGCAATCCTTATGACTACATTATATTTTCCAGGACTCCCAGCATTTTTCGTTTAATTAGCAACTGTGCTTCAGTTAAATTGGAGGGGAAAAAGTCTGTATTGATCAATCTTTCATGGACCAATGTAAGAAAAATTAACCTTGAAATTTATTGCTCCCTCGAGGTAAGGAATTAGATGAGTTTCTAAAGGAAAATCTGGGATTTTTTTCTAGCTGTAAGTGGAGCCTGTTTCTGAAGCTTAATATAAAGACTTACTGCTTAAAATCTGTATGACAAGCTTTTCTATAGACTGAAAGGCTAGTTGCAAAGCCACTGTGCCTATGCTTTTCTTCTTTTTTTGGTTGCCTGAAACAAGTAAGGTCTTTACAAGATTATATACTATAAACGTAGGTTAAATGAATTTCATAGAGGAGAATAAAGGAGGTCCAAGACATCCTTGATTCTCTGTCTGTCATCCTGTCCCATCCCGTCCCACCCCCAGCTTGCTCAGTTTGTTACAGAGAATGTTTGTGTTTGGCCAGTGGAAATAGAGTAAAAGAGTCATAATCCATAAAATGGCTACAGTAAAACTAGTTTATTGTGTCAGGGGTAAAGGGAATTTTAGCCTGGTATAAATTTTTTTTGTGTGCCTGTAATGTCTTAATTTACCCCTATTCTTCACCACTGTAGAAGCAGATGTTGAAATTCAGTCTGTTCTGGATTTTTGGTTTTATATTGTACAGCTGACATATAAAAAGACCTGGTAATCTAATTACTGACCAGTCAGTGAGGCTTACCAGTTTTTAGTTGTACAGTCTATAGGTTTTGGATTCATAAAGTGCGCCTGAACCACTGTCACAAGTCCTGGTGCATCCACTGTCTTGTCTCCTCTTCTTTAGAGGAGGAGGAAAGAAGAGGAAACTATTGAATCACTGTAGTGCTGAATCCAAGCCCTAAGTAGTCATTCTACATATTCTACAGTCATACACCATGTGAAGAGGACAGTTAGTTGAACTTGTAGCTTTCAAATGTAGTTAAGGAATTAAGTCATCTAGGGGGAAGGTAAATGATGTAGGTTTCCTAAATACTAGAATAATTCTACTTAGAAAATTGGGATGTGAGATGTCTGTAAACCTCTGGCTCAGTTTCCTTCTATGTACAAGATGTCAGTCTTGCAGGGCTTGAATTCCAAGTCCCTTTGTTTTGTGTATTTATAGATTTCACACAAGCAAGTGCCCAGCCCCATTCATTTAACTGGACACATACCAATTTTTTTCAGTTTAGGAACAGATGTTATTTCCATGATGTAACATCTCTTGGTTTGACAGCGACCTTCACATCAGGTAGGAACTACCTTTCCAAATTCTACCAAGTGTAAGGTCTGACTGCTTACAGGGTGTCTCAAAATGTAAGTTCTTAGCGTAGGCTGGCCTAGATAGTTGAGGGGTTTTTATGCCGCTTTTCCTCCTATCTTACAGGGGCTAGTGAGCTAGCAAGATTCATGTGATGTTGCTGTGAATTGTCCCCTCTTTATGCTAACAGGTTGTCATCATTTGTCAGACAACTTTTGTTGATGAATCTAGGCTTTCTCTTGGCTATGTCGTTTGGTTAAGGAAGAAAATCCAGACTGCCTTTCTTGTTACCCTGATGGAGTTTTGTCCTGTCACTCCTGGAGTCACCCGAGATGGAGGACCAGGAGTATGGGAACAGTGACTTTCCATTGTGGACACTCAAATTGTCAGGGACCAGCTGTATCAGCTGAATGCTTACAAGTCCATGGAGCCTGATGGGACTAATCCCAGAGTACTGAAGGAGCTAGCGGATGTTACAGCAGGACCCCTTTCGATCATCTACTAAAGGTCTTGGGAGTCTGGGGAGGTCCCTGATGGCTGGAAGCTAGCCAGTGTCATTCCAATCTACAAGCATGTGAGGGAAGACCCAGGGAACTACAGACCTGTTAGTCTAACCTCAGTTCCTGGAAAAATTATGGAGAAGATTATACCAGGTACTGTTGAAAGGGATTTCCAGAATAATGCAATTATCAGGCAGAGTCAATGTGGGTTCACAAAGGGAAAGTCCTATTTAACTAATTTGATATCCTTCTATGATAAGGTTGCCTGCCTAGGGGATGAAGGGAAGGCAGTATGTGTAGTTTTTCTGGATTTTAGTAAGGCTTTTGATAGTGTCACTCACAGCATCCTCCTGGACAAGTTGTCCAACTGAGAAATGAGCAGATTCACGGTGCACTGGGTGAAGAACTGGCTGAAGGGCAGAGCTTAGAGGGTTGTAGTGAATGGGGCTACACCTGGCTGGCAACCAGTCACTGGCGGCGTTCCTCAGGGGTCAATTCTAGGGCCGGTTCTGTTCAATATATTTATCAACGATCTGGATGCAGGAATGGAGTGCACCATTAGCAAGTTTGCTGATGATACCAAACTGGGAGGTGCTGTTGACTCTCTTGAGGGACAAGAGGCATTGCAGAGGGATCTAGATGGATTGGAGCATTGGGCAGTGATTAATGGGATGAAATTTAACAAGTCCAAATACCAGATCCTGCACCTAGGACGGAGTAACGCTGGGCATAAGTATAAATTGGGAGAGGAGTGGCCGGGGAGCAGCACTGCAGAAAGGCATCTGGGGGTGCTGGTCGACAGCAGGCTCAGTATGAATCAGCAGCGTGCCCTGGCAGCCAAGGGGGCAAACCTCATCCTGGGGTGCAACAAACACAGCACAGCCAGCCGGTCAAAAGAGGCGATCATCCTGCTGTATTCAGCGTTGGTGCGGCCTCACCTCGAGTGCTGTGTGTAGCTCTGGGCCCCACAATTTAAGAAGGATGTGAAGGTCCTCGAATGCATCCAGAGGAGGGCAACAAAGCTGGCGAAAGGGCTGGAAGGCATGTCCTGTGAGGAGCTGCTGAGGACTTTGGGCCTGTCTAGTTCAGAGAAGAGGAGGCTGAGGGGCTTCCTCGTTGCTCTCCACAGCTTTCTGAGGAGGGGAAGGGGAGAGGGAGGTGCTGATCTCTTCTCCCTGGTATCCAGTGATAGGACACGTGGGAATGGTTCAGAGCTGCACTAGGGGAGGTTTAGACTGGACATTAGGAAGCATTTCTTTACCACGAGGGTGGTCAAGCACTGGAACAGGCTTCCTAGAGAGGTGGTGGATGCTCTCCAAGCCTGTCAGTGTTTAAGAGGCATTTGGACAGTGCCCTTAATAACATGCTTTAACTTTTGGTCAGCTCCGAGTTGGTCAGGCAGTTGGACTAGATGGTCATTGCAAGTCCCAACTGAAAATATTCTATAAGAGAATGGCACTTAAAATGCCAAGGTGATTCAACCATTTTTAATGGCTTGCTCCACACTAATAGCGCATATGTATATATTTATATACATATCCAGCATGTCATCTTGGACAATCAATAATTACTATTAAAATTGCATCCTGATATAGGGCCACTGCTCCACTAGGTTCTTCATATGCATTTATAAAAAGAAAATCAGCTTTGGAGTACACTGATAAGATAGGGAATACATTTTATAGAGAACAGACAAAGCCATTATATTTGACATATTTCTTTCTTGTTCTCCAGCTGTGACATTTTTTGTGTTCCCACATGCAGTTGACTTGGTTTGTATCCTGCACTGTAGGCTTTATAGCAGCACTAGAACAAATGGTGAGGAGATTTGACTGAAGTGATGAGCACCGACTTTTACATCACTGAACTGGGGGTTTACTTAAGCAATGTGAAAGTCAACCTAAGTCTTTCGGGGTGTGTGTGGGGGGGGATTATTTTTGTGTAATTTCCAAACATTACTATATTGGGCTGTGGAACAGTAATTCCTGGGAATGCCTCTTCTATTGCCCCTTTTCCCATTCGTAGGGCCTGCGTTGCCAGTCTTGGTTGCAAAAAGTTTCTGATCTCCTGTTTGTTAACATAAAGGCCATTTCCTGCTCACAAAATGATAAATAATGATACTAATTCTTCCTTCTCCCATTTAAACTAATGCACATTTATATACTAAGAATGTATTCAGCAGCTGCAAACAGCGGACTTGGTTTCTGTTCCAGCTTCTCCCAATGTACTGGAAAGTAAACCAGAGTAGTACAGGTGTAAAGCTAACAGCTCCTCCCTGCAATGTTTTCCTTGATATGGGGCACTTTTAAAATATACACACTTTTTATTCTGCAGCAGATATACCTAAATTTGACATAAGAACTTCTGTAGTGTACTACCATTCTCTTAAATGCGTGCCACCTTCAAATGCTAGCTTCAAATACCACAGAGAGCATGCTGTGTGTCTGGCCCACACAGGAACGGGACCAGCAGCAAGGAAAAGGACATACATGTGTTTTTTCTCATGTAGTTTTCTACAAAGACTTAGTAAAGCAATGTAGGACTTTGTGGAAATGATTATACGGTGCTAACTGCTGCCACCATTGTTAGGTCTGGAAAGCAGATCTGATGGAAAGACATTCCATCATACAGCTCCTCTTACAGAGGTAGAAAGCCCAGAGCATTTCACCACCAGCCAGAAAACGGATGGAAGGACTATCTCAGAGTCCTGGCAATCTGTTCACATCTGTTCCTGCTGTTGCACATGCTGTAGCGGAGCCAGAACCTACACTGGGTAGAGCTGGAGAGGATGGGGAGGAGGTTGGGGACAAAATTTGAGGAATAGTTGTAAAACCTTCCTCTGAATGCCCTTCTGATTTTCTTGTGGGAGGACTGAGTCACTGCTAAGAGCAATGAATAAACAAAGGGTGAAAGATTGTAAGAGTAACCTATTCATTGGAGCTGAATGTGCTTTGCGACACGTTTGCTGGTTTACTGGCTGCTTCTGCACTGATTTCTTTAACTTCAGCAGATGACGCTGACATGGGAGAAGGTGAAGAAAATACCATCACCGATTATTGAAAAAGGGTATTTCCATGGAGCACCTGTAGCAACACAGGAACCCTGTAAGCCAGGTTCTTAACATATGCTGGTGTAATTGTCAGCTTTAAAACTTAATCTTAAATCCAAATCTAGCATAGCTATGTAATAACAGAAGACAGTACTTCCTTGGTGTCATACTGATGTACAGTGGGACGTAGAATAATTTTAGATAGTACCAAAACAAAATTTCTTTCATAACCTCTGAATTAGTTTTCTACTATATCTTTTTTGCTTACAAAAAGATAGCTAGAGCCTTTGTAATGTTTTAAATCTAAATAGATACTAATTTTAAAATAAAATTGACAGTTGCCTTGGTGTCAGCTGTGCCAGTTCCTCATTTATTCATGTTATTATTTCATTACTATAATAAAGTTAAATTTAAAAATCGTTTGCAAATTAATTCTGAAATAGATCTTTGAATTACATTTAAATATGTAATTTTTTAAAATATTGTTTTAGTAATCAAATTATTGTAAAGTCTATAGATTACCCACTTTTTGAATAGAAAATGTTTTCTTTTATATAAATACATATTAACAAATACTTTGCCAGGTATTTGCAAGCAATTTGATGTCCTATAATTTAATTACAGATTTCAGTGTGGAAACAGAGAATAGTCAAATTTTTCTAGTAATAGAATAGTGAAACTAATCGGCTTTTGCAGTGGCAAGTTAATGACTTTTAGAAAGCAAACCATGGGAGAGAAAAGAGCAGTTTCCAGTCATGTTCCAAAACTGAAACTCCGAGATGATAAACCAAGAAAAGAGTATTTCGATTACCTGATCTGTTTCCTTGCATTATATGTAGACATTGTAATTTCAATGAAATAATTTATGTAGAAAGTAGCAAAACTATATTTTTATTTGAAAATTATCAGGGATGGGTAAATGTACAATTTAATGTTTCCTTGGTCTCTGAGTACCTTAACGTTCTCATCAACAGCCTTTCTTTTGCATTCACAATTTGCTGTCAGAATTACATCATACTGTCTCTTAAGGTTTGCAGCCATTTCAAAGTCTTTGTGAACACAGATTTTTGTCTTATATTATCCTGCTTCTGAAATAATAACCTGTTGTTGTAATAGTCATTAAATATCCTTTTCTTCCTGTCTTTCTGGTTTGTGGAAAAATAGCTGGTGCCTCTTCTGAGAGGCAGTGCTTAATAATTTGTGTTCCCAGTCATTTTCCTCGGTATGTCACTGAATTGTCTGAGAGTTGTTACCTGTTAAATAGTATCAATTAATAGGAATGCTCCGCATGTGTAAATAGTTGTTATTTAAAGCTATAATTACAGTATGTGTAGAAGCCTAGGGGTCCATAATTATTCTTTTCAATGTGGTTGCTTGAACCCAGCTCCAAAACTGCCACCTTCTCAAAACAGCCAGCACTTCCCTACAGCACTTCCTCACTGCAGTCTCCTGCTCCGTAGAGACTGGGCCTGTGACACCTCCTCGATAAAGTCATCTGTCATATCAGTTGTATCACATTTTCCCTCCTAGAACTGTAAATCAATCCCAATATACAAAGAATTATTTTTAATACTGTAGTGTAATAGGAGTCCTCTTTGGCCCACTGCTGTATTGCAGTTCATGTGTTACTGTTTCCAATTCCTTTTAACGTTTTCAAAAATGAATTAAAAAAAAAAAAAAATTCAGTTAGTTATACCTAGATAGAACCTAAAGAATGAAGAAAAGACCTGACCCATTTAAAAAGAAACCCCAACTTTATGACAATATGAAAATAAAGTATCTTAACTTAGTATTAAGTCCGCACTCCAGCAGGTCCTTATTTTCCTAGGCACTGTACAAATGCTTGGAATATAATCCAAAGCCCAAATCCAAAACAGGAGATTTTTCTACTGATGTAAATGGTCTGTGGTTACTCAGGGAGAGGTGACCTGGGACCAAAACACACAGAAGCTGGAAATGATGTAAGGGTGGAGAAGGGACTTGCCGAAAGCTGGACACTGGCAGAGAGGAGACGGGAGCTCTGGCATCCCCCAGCGGAGACCACGTGCGCCCACCTGAGCCCGCAGGCAGCCAGCACCAGCATGCTTGTGTTTGGAAGCCTGCATCGCATAGAGCTGTTGGACCGGTAAGTGTTGGAGCCATTCGGCACAAGATGTTGTGCACGGTGCCTGCTGGCACACAATGGGATCCTGTTCCTGCTGTTAGCGTTGTATTGTATATTGATGTAACTCCACAAAGGCTCTTGTGACTTGCTGGGTTGTTCCTTGCAACGCTCCACGTTCTCAAGTGTCGTGTGCAGGCAGAGCAAGATTTTCTTCCGTGTCCCCCGTGCCTAGGCTGACTGCTTTCAACAGTTGTCCTGCGCTGAGCAGCCAGTCAGTCTTCCTTGAGAGGTGCCAGTTCTAGCAACAATGTGGAAGAAAGGGTGACCTTGGAAAAAACAACACATCTAGGCAGGAGGCGAAGTTCTTCTATCAAAAGGCAGTACACCAATCAAAAATGCAGGCATTGATCAAGGTTTTTACAGATCTGTTATACTCTGCCATAAACAAATAACAAAGTGTTAAGTATGTTAGAGAAGGACACCAAGGCTCTTTGGGGTCCAGGTGTTAAAAGATGGTCTCACAGAAAATCCATAATGGGGTCTCATTGAATCAAAAGGAAAATAACTGGTGTGAGTGACATACAGATATTCAATATGATGTGTTACGATGACACTATCTTATGACATCACCTGTCCCAGCACTTGNGGGGGGGTGGTGTGTCTTTTTTTAAATTGTTTTCTACCTTGCTGGAGAGAAATCCCATTACTTTTAAATACTGTAATATAATGTACATAGTGAGCAATGAAAGGTAAGATTTCAATGGAATTGCCCTGAAAATATCTATTTCTTATTGACATTTTGCTGTGAAGGAGTCGGCGGACCCCTCTGGCTTTGGGAGCCTTGCCGGCCAGACTTCAGGCAGGTGCAGATGTGTTACTGGTAAGTGTGTGACTGCAGGCTGAGGAGGAACCTGGGCAGTGGATCCCTCCTGGCTGCTTGTGCAAGGGATGTTCCCCGTGCCCATTCCACAACCCACTGCAGGGAGCCCCTGGCTTGAGGAAACGTGGGTCACGCTGGTGATGACTGGGAGCTGTAATCCTCATCCAGGGAGGTGGAGAACAGTGGTGTGTCAAGTAGAACTGCAATGACAGAAGTGGGAGTGCATGGGTAACGCTTTGGGGGCAACTTTTTCCTCCTAACACGCACAAAAAAATAGAAGTTACTGCTACATCTAGTTTCCCTTTGCTTAGCTATCCATGGTATCCTGAATAAGGAAGATGGTGTGTTAATAGAACAAAAGTTGTTAGGTGTTCGTATGGCGAGGGAGAAGGGAAAATCTGGACTTCTGACAGAACTAAAAGCTAAACAGAAGTCACAGCTGGAGGGAAAGGTCAAAAGTTAAGGTGTGCCCCTGGCCATTTCCAACGAGATGTTTAAACAAGTTGGTTCCTTTGGGTAGGTTTCAGTATCTGGGGACATGTTTTGTTGTCAGTCAGTCCACTGTAAATCTGGAGATTTATGGAGTTTTCCTGTGTTCCTGCCAGTGCAACTGAGAGTAAACTTTGGCTCTGGTTACATCCATCTAGAGCAAGCTGCAGCTTGCCTTATCCACGGAAGAATTCCTGTCGACTTCATAAAGTTTTGCATGAGTTGGGACATCTGGATTTGGTACAATAATACTTAACATTGGGATGTTGCTGTAAACACTAGGATGTTTACAGAAATGAGAGACAAATCAGACCCCTGCTAACTATTTCACAGGAGCATAGGGTTTCTTCCAAGAAAAATATCTGAGCACTCTAGGGCAGCATCTGCTCCCAGTGTTCTGTTCTGCAGGAAAACCTAACATTCAGGAAGATTAAAATTAGTTTCTCTGGATTCCTGTATAAAACTGTCGGCTTGAGAATCTCCTCTGTCTCGCAATTGCTAATTGCACTAATTCCCTTAAGTGTCAGTGAAACTGTAATGGGCGCTGAGCAGCTGTCTCCCATCCCTTGGGAGTTCCGGCCTCAGTCTACCCCAAGCCAGGGCATGCATCATTTGATAATTAACTGCTTGGCCTCTGTTCCAAGTGAACAGTAAGTGGGCTACTATGAAAATTGAGGATGAAGAAGATGAATACTTAGAAAGAGAGAGCTGTGTTTTAGATACCCTTCACTTGCACCCGAGTCTAATTTTTTGAGACTTAGAGTTGGATACACTGTATGGTAGCATTTCTGTTCCTCAGTTAGACCCCTTCTTAAATACAAATTGTCCATTCAAAGCAGAAACTAATTTAGCCTATTTTTCTACCTCCTGCAGCTCACGATCCACTCCAGAATGTAAATTTAAAATGAATAGCCACCGTGACAATTTGGAAGACAATTAGTACATAAAAGCCTTCGTGAGGTGCTTCATTTACAGTAAGAACTGGTCATAAACTGGCAGGAACTTACCATCTGCAATGTGGCAAAAGCGTTTGCAGCTCTCTGTGCCAGAGGTTAGCTGGCAGCGAGAAGGAATTAACTGGCTGCAGCTTACGTGCATTGGTCAAGTCGATGCTAAGCTGTTGACTCAGTGGTAAACAGAGGGCTGGGGCTCTCCCTGTGCAAGCACAAGAAGTAATCTTCCCTTCATTTTGTAAAATACCAGAGGTTTTATAAACAATTGCAAAGGTCGTATAGAAAACACAAGGTTTTCCTCACCCTGGCTGCTATAATTAAAATGCTCCCTAACATGATTGCTTTCTTGGGGTCTTAGCGCCAGCCTTGAGCCTGGGCTGTTGCTGGAGCTCTGTCCCTGGTTTACCAGTGGGGGAAGGACAGTAGTACTTGCTAATGCTGTTTTCAGCAACTCTACCAGCATGGTTTCACTTGATCAGGAACTGAGTCACATTCAAGTAAAAATCTCCTGTGGCTGGAGATCATCTCGCCCACATCACCAACTGGATTTGCCATAACAGCAATGTGAAGCTGACTATCACCCATCATGTATTACTAATGCAGTGCCCAGTATTTCCTTGTTACTTTTCCCAGAGGCTTCATATTGTCATGGTTTTAGCTGGGATAGTTAATTTTCTCCACTGTAGCTGGTACAGTGCTGTGTTTTAGACTTAGTATGAAAATAATGTGATAACACGCTGATGTTTTAGTTGTTGCTGGGTAGTGCTTACACTAGTCAAGGACTTTTCCAGCTTCCCATGCTCTGCCGGGTGCACAAGAAGCTGGGAAAGGAGGGGGCACATCCAAGAAAGCTGGCCCGAATTGGCCAAAGGGATATTTCATATCATGTGACGTCATGCCCAGTATATTAACTGGGGGGAGTTGGCCGGGGGAAGGCGCGATCGCGGCTCGGGGACTGGCGGTGTCGGTCAGCGGGTGGTGAGTGGTTGCAGCTCTTGTGGTTTTGGTTTTTTTCTTTCCCTTTTCCCTCTTTTCCCTGGGTTTCGTTTCTCTCTCTCGTTATTTCTTTTTATTGTATTATCGTTACTATTATCATTACCATTTCTCTTCTTATTATTTTATTTTAATTATTAAACTGTTCTTATCTCAACCCAAGGGTTTTCTTGCTTTTGCTCCTCCGATTCTCTTCCCCATCCCACAGGGGTGGGGGAGTGAGCGAGCGGCTGGGTGGTGCTTAGTTGCTGACTGGGGCTAAACCACAACAATATATACACTAAAGGAGAGGAAAGGCACAGCAGGACCTTCCTCTATCAGATCATTTTTCAACTTGGGGGCTGCTCTTCGCATGTTGCCAACTGGAGGAGAGTACTCTAGTCTTCCCTGAAGCATCTGTATGTCACTGCTGCCGTGCTTCAGGAGGTGTTTTTCAGATCAGGCCCTCTGGTACTCGGCTGTGAGCTGCCTCGCTGCCAATTCACCTGTAAAACAGCATGAGCTGTGCATGGGAAGAGGGTATTCCAGGGCCGTTGTGTACTGATGTGGAGTGGTGCCAAGCCAGCACTTGGTGTCAGAGTAGACACCTTCCAGAGCCTTCTGGTTCCAGTGGCCTTACTGGGTAATTCATTTAAATTAGTGCCTCATGCTGAGGGGTAGGAATGTCTCCTCAGTACCACCGTCTGTGCTAAACGTTACACTCTTACCTATCCCATCCAAAGCTGTAAGAGCTTACAAGCTCTCTGGGTCTCTTGGTATTTTTGCATGTACTTCAGGCAGACTTTACACTGAAAATGCTGTGTAAGCTGCTGCTTGCTACCTTCAGCACCAAGAGTGGTATCACAAGGAAGAACCTGAAAAATGAGCCATGCTTTTCCTAATATGAACTCCACATCAGTATTTGTTCCTTACACCATTTGTTAAGACCTAAGCAGAAGGGTCCTGCATCTGACACACAAAACCAAAATATGTTCCTTTCCATTCCTGTCTCCGTTCTGGGGACACTGTGTGCCTGTACTAGGCACTGATGTGAGGGAAGAGGTGCTCCAACTCTTGCACACAAGACATAAACATTCTGCATCTCCATGAGCCAATTTCCAGTTCCCCAGAATCTATATTTAGCAGTGCTAATGAAACTGAAAATAAACACCTTGGGTTACATTTGACAGATTATTTTTCTTTTCTTTATCCTTTAACCATTTCTCAGTTTGCTGCACTTGTTCCCTCATTTGAATTCCAGTGCCACACAACAGTTGAGCCGTTCCTTGCTCGGCTTCTGTTCTCAGCCTTAACTCTGCGCTGTGGCAGTGAGGCCCCTTGGTAAGCTCAAAGAAAGGACATTACTAATAGTGGAGCATAGGGTAGGCTTGGTTTCTTGCTGTCTTCACTGAGACTGCTGTTTTTCTCAAGCAGGGATTGGCATTGGAGAGGTTTGCATTGCTAATATTTAATGAGATATCATTTATTAAGGAACTTGCCGGTGAGTGGCTTGGGTAAGGAAAAAGAAGACATCAGGCCCTAAAAGTTCCTTAAATTATTTCTCAGAGAAAGTTTTTCATGCTTGCACTGTATTTTACAAGTTAAAAATTGGCCTGTTAAAGAAAAAAGATAAAGTAACAGAGTTGTTTTAATGATGGAAGTCATTTGCTATGATGTATAAAAGGTTTATCGTATTTCTCTCGCTACCAGTGGAAAAGGTGCTGGGCTGGTTACTAATTTCAGTGATCATCAGCCACCCTGGTGTGATAAGGTGTGAGGCACTAATTATTGTTTTTCTGGCATATTGTTTCAGTGATCTCTGAGTTTGGGAACTGCTGAACTAGTTTAGAGTACGGTAAGATTTCATGAAGATGGTCTCAGCCACCCACTCCAGCAACCAGGGGCGAAAGTTTCCAAAGAAAGCTTTGCCCCCGAGATGTTAATCCCCACTGCATTAGTTTCCTTGAATGGCAAGGACTGCCAAGAGGTTGCAAAACAGACCCAAGGAAACATCCCTATGAGCTGCTGACTGCTTTCCTCGGGGGGTGCGTGTTACACTAGCACTGAGGGCCAGGCACGTACGTGTCATGTAAAAATCCTTTTTTGTCATATCTACTTTAATTTTTCAGTTAAGAGCCAAATGAAAATGTGATGGTGGGCAAAAGACTTCTGTTTTCCCACTTGACTCTGTATTTTGCTGAGTTGTGAGAGACTTGCATTCCTATTTGTTGGCCGCCTACAGTCAACAGTGTACAGTGACTTACATTTCAGGATTCAAGAAGATATAATGTGGAAAAGAACAGGAATATGGTAAATTCTGACTGTTCTTTGCATGTATTTTGCTGGAGCTGGATAATAAACACCTACGTGGTGTTCACTGCTCTACATGGCGTTTACTATTGTGCTTTGACCTCTTACCTAGTGCTGGGAAATTTATTATTCTCTCAGCCCATTAACTAAACATAGTTGAAAAATGAAATTTTGCGTGGTAAGAAGGGGGACAGATGCTATACACAACTTTAGGTTGAATTTTGCAATGTGCTCCAGTCAAAACAGGAGAGCAGAATTATGAAAATACTGTAATATTTTGATTTGACATTTTAAAGACTTGTTTCATGTTGGAAAAGTAAAAAAATTAATCTAATGCCTTCAGAAAGAAATATGTTAGTTGGCTGTAAAATCACATTTCTCATTTTACAATTAACCTCAGGGGAAAAGTGAACATTTGAATTGATTCAAAATGTTCTTGTTTGTTGGTCTGTTTGTTTTATCAGAGATAAAAATCCATTTCATTTCTATCCAAACAATTTTTTTTTTTTGGTTGTTTTCTTTCTTAAGTTGATTCCAAAAAGTCCTTATTTGTCCAAACACGCTGACAACACTCAAGTTATCAGAAATGTCATCTGTTATGCAACACAACCGTGTTTTGCAGCATAAATCAAACAGTAAAAGGGGAGCAAGGTGTATACTGGACCTCCCTAAATCAAGCTCAGAGAGTTTTATTATGGGTGCCTTCCAGCTCAGATGATCCAGGCAGATGATTAGATGTGAGAGATTCGCCCCTCATGATTCAACAGCAAAACTCTGCAAGAAAAAGTCTCACTGTGTCTGCCTGCATTACTCTAGAGCTGTGTACAGAGCCTAAATGGGCGCTCTACTCAGCTACCAAAGAAATTCTGGGTAAATGGGAATATAACTCTCCTGCTACTTACCATTATCCATCAGTGCAGCTCCTAGCCATCGACTCTGCATCCTGTGATCTGTCTGCAAGCCAGAGTTCTCTACGCCGAGGCTGAGAGTTTGTTTCTAAGACCCAAGCCCCCATTTTGAGACTTTGGACCTGTGTTCTTTCTGCTGCAGTGCATAGCTAAAATTAATAGCTCCTTGTTTATTTTATTCTTTAGAAATGAAATGTTCTGTGTCAGAGCCTGGCATATGTGTGTATAAGGTAATGACCATCTAGCTATAAAATGAGCTGATGCTAACACAGAACGAGCTGCTAAAAATGATCATTTAATTCCAGATCTCTGATTTACAACTGAATGACCTCGAATGCCATGGTACTGAAAAGGGAAACGTTTACATGTTCAGCATTAAAACCAATTTGACAGAGTGCGGAAGCAAAGTGATAATATGTGCAAAGGCCTGCTGTTGGAAAGAAACCTCTTTTTTCTGAAATGCCATGTTTATTTCTTCTGGTGCTGCAGCTGGGGTGGCTTAAACTACAGAACAGCACACGTGTTTGATGATGAAGCAGCCAGTTCTGTATTTTCTCTGTCCTTTATTGCTGCTGCTGCTCTGTACTAGTTCTCTATTATTCACTCGAACACTCGTAAGGGCTGCCGCTGCTTCCAGAAAATTTTATGACAGGGAAGAGTTTGCATAAACTTAATGTCCTATTTGAATAACTAATATCATTAGTAAGATATTAGGAGCATTAGGCGATGAAAGCAAGTATGCCTATTCTGCAAAACTGTAAATATTCTTTAAAAGACTGACAGACACTAGTCGAAAAGCTGATGTTGCTCAAAGTCCCTGGGAATAGATCTTTGTATAGACAAGAACAAAAACTTGCTACACTCTCAGTTTCAGAATACACATTAAAGAAAGGATCTCACAGCTATAAAAAGGCCACATTCAGAAGATTTACTATAGGTGTAACTTAAGAGAAAGAATCCAACAAGGCACAGCAGCTTTCTTCACTCACATTCCCTGGATTAAAAGCCATAATTATAATTTGCAATGTGAATTAATAAAATATGCAAAAAATCAGGATAAACAGATGTGCATGCTGGGGAAAAGAAGAGAAAAACACTCCCAGAAGCCAGGGCGTTTTGCATGCGTTAGGAAGGGGCACTTGAGACTGCCTGAGCTTTAGGTTTTAGACACCTATCACCAAAAATGTCATGTGGACTTTTGGCTCCACTACCTTATGCAGTGTGGGTTTAATCATGTCTGGCACCAACTGTTAGTATGAAATTACTTTAATGAATGTTCATTTTCTCCTCTTAAGCTGCTCTGCTTTGAGTACTAACAAAGCCTTCAAAATCCGTAACAAAATCTTACGGATTTACATGTCACCTCCTGCCTCCACCCTGCTGCCATAGCAGCAGCCTCTGTCAATTCCTCCACCACAAAGTTTTGTTTCCTTTCAGGTTCTCTGCAGCCTCCACCTTCTCCAAGCATTCAGAGAATCCACCCCAGAGCCCCTGGGCTGGAAGGGACCCTGGAGACCATCTGGTCCCAACTTCTGTTGAAAGCTGGTGCTTATCCAGGGCCTCGTCAGGCCAAGGCTGGAGTGTCCCCTCCTGTAGGCTCTTGCTTTTAATGGAGCTGTGTGGTGCACAGCGATAGAAATGTTCCCATTATGAAGGTTTGTAAAAACAGTAACTGCTGAGAAGTCTCCTTGTCTCCTAATATTTCTTTATTAACTTTCAGACTTCTGATGATGCACGTATTGCACATATATTGCACATATGTATATGTGTATGTATATGATGATACATATATTGCACGTGTATTTGGCAGATCATGGCTTAGACAGATATACTCTTTGCTGGGTAAAAAACTGGCTGGATGACCGAGCCCAGAGAGCTGTGGTGAATGGAGCTAAATCCAATTGGTGGCCGGTCATGAGCGGTGTTCCCCAGGGCTCAGTGTTGGGGCCAGTTCTGTTTAATATCTTTATCAATGATCTGGATGAGGGGACTGAGTGCACCCACAGTAAGTTTGCAGATGACTCCAAGTTGGGCAGCAGTGTTGATCTGCTCGAGGGCAGGAATGCTCTGCAGAGGGATCTGGACAGGCTGG
>WEKW01018510.1:136863-152973 GCA_013389905.1 Sula dactylatra | reverse complement strand
CAATTAGACTTAAGTAGGTTGCCTGAAATGTCGTGGAAATGCATCTGCTACACTGACTGTAGACAACAGTATTTGTAATTAGTTGTATGCTAGTTTCATTGTTTGTTTGCAGAAGGCATGTTCTCGACAGAAGCTGGCTGAGGCCACTGTATCCAGTGAAGGTCTCCAAGGACATGGTTTAGGAGGCATGGTGGTGTTGGGTTGATGGTTGGACTTGATGATCTTAGACGTCTTTTCCAACCTTAATGATTCTATGATTCATATTGACTTCACAAACACAATACAGAGTAACTTCTCCAATATAGGTGCAGGGGCCTTTATCAATATTATGTTTGCTTGCCAGTACCCTATTTGTTACATGGCACAACAGCCTGAGGGGGAGAATAAGATCGCTGTTGACATATTTTCCCTCCTAACTGGAGCAAATAAACTGTTCTGCTTAAAGATCTGCGAAGAGAACCACCAAAATTAAGCCTAGGTAGGTTCCTCGCCTGAAGAGTGCCTTTTCACATGACCCCTGTAATAAAGAATGAGGTTAGCAGAATTTGCTTTGGTCTGCTTCAAACTGAAAGTTCTCATGATTTACATGATTTACATACATATAATGCTTACTGCAGTGGCGTTTGAGCTTCCACTGTGGCCTCTCCCCAGGCCACGCAGCCCTACAAATTTTCAGTACATTTACTGGGATCCTATAGATCAAAGTCTTGCAGTCAGAAAGCTCTTGAGCTAATGCTTTAGTTTGCTGCAGGAATTGTGACAACAGCTACAAGCAGCTGCTCAGACACGTCCCCGGGGAAGGACAAGCCCCATAGGCAGAAGGCTTCCTCACATCCTCAGCGTGGCTTTTGAGGCCCACTGCTGGGCCACAGACCCTAGCTGGCCTGGGTTAGGCATTTCAGCCATGAACACTGACTGAAAGACTTCACAGGACCAGCCACTTCTCCTTTTCATGGTGATCTTGTGCCTTGTGGTTTTGAGTGGGGAATCTCTGGGTCACACGCTGGACAAACGGCCACTGAATGTGCACAGAGCTGCTGTACATCCCACGCATAACGTATCGGGGGCACGCAGCTGTGCCAGAGCTACTGCACCTGCGATGCTGAGAGAGCACGCGCTTGCATGGACCAAGGGCTTTGGAAGCACCGAACCCAAGCGCCTTACAGCGCCTGCACGGAGCAGCTACACGGGGACAGCAGGATACGCTGGCTGTACCGTCTTTGGATCAGACAGAGTGGACAGGTCTGGGCCAGCTCCCATAGTTTTGTGAAAAGTTCAGTGTAGGCTTTCACACCACAGATCCCAGTTCAGCAAAGCACTGAACTCGTGCTGCAGTTAATGTGCACGTCCTAGTGACTTGAGTAGAAGTTGAGTTTTGATTCCTGGCTTTGCTGAATGGGCTCTGGAGCAAACTCAGTTTCATGTATCACCTGGCAAAAAATGGCATCAGAAGCATGGTGTGTCTGGCACCACCATAGTTCAGAAAATATGCTGCTTCATGTGATTTTTAAAAGCTGTAATTTTATTTCTTAAAAGCATAGGCTCTTCAAAGACATGAGAAAGAAATTAAGAATTCAAATTTAAAGCACCCAAATAAGGATAGCTGTAAGGTACATAAGGAGTGATTTTTCAGTTCAGACACGCTTCTTATCTGTTCATGGACTGTTTTGCTGTAACTATGTGATTGATCTGAATTGTTCACAGAACAATTACACTGAATACGGAATATGGGAATTTGTCTCAATGCTGCTATACAAAGAACTGAAGTTTGAGGATATATGGACAACTATACCCTTTTTAATTCTCAAGAACACCATTTCTGTTAAAATCAATTTAGCATGTTATATGATTAATTCTTTTTTCAAATACTTCTGAGGCGAGAGCTGGAAGATAGGCACTGATGCCAAACAGCTACCACCACCATTGGGCTTCACAATGAATATAAGCGAGCTCTCACCAACGTTTAGTCAGCATCAACATTTAATTAAGGGAAGATAATTAAATGATGTTACAAAGGAACAATTTCAGTTGTTAGGCGCAGTATTTTTATTTTATATAAAAATTCTCATTAAGAGTGAATTAATGAAAAAACTTTGTAAGGACAATGGCAGCCATGTTTCCCGTGAGGCCAGAGCGTTGAGACGGGAATGAGAAGGCAGAGGAGATTATGACAGACACAGCTCTACCTCGGGGTGCTGTGCTCCTTCTGTTCCAGTGATGACCACCACTGTGATTACTTCGAGCTGTCAGCCCCTGGTCCTTCTCTCAACTCCTCTATGTGCTTCCCTATTCTTACATCTCTCTGGTTCCTACAGTTTACTCTTTTCATAGGAAAGATCCATAGCTAAGTTAGATTGTGCTTTAGAAGAGCATAACAAGTGATGGAGTGATGTGGCTTGCACCAGATGTGGACCCCCTCACTTTCCTATCCTGATTGACCATATCCCTCCATGGGTAGGTCAGTGGAAAGCACCCTTTGTTGTGTCCCCATAATGAGGGAGGTAGTCAGATGGAGATCGAGATGGGCAGTAAACTACTCACAAGAGAAATACATTTGAGAGGTATTACACATAACGGATACCACCAGAGAGGTTGTATCCTCACCTAGATGGTAAATAATGCATGGCTTTCTGGAAAGGGAGGAAATCATAGAGAATGGGAGGCCTGAGAAATAGAAGAGCCTCATCCAACAAACCCGCCATGCCTGACCAATGGAGCAGGCATCCTCGCTGCGATGAGTCAGTGGAGTCAGGCCAAACGGCATCTTCACCACTTTGATGGTCCATTTCCTTCCTGCCTTGTCTTTTCTCTTGTCTCGGGAGCTCTCTGTCTGGCTCCCTGGGGCAGAGCTCCTGCCACTCGCTGGGTAAGAGCTCCTGCTTGCCGAGTGAGGGACATTCCTGCACAGAAGACCTCAGTTTTGCTCTCCTGTGTTCATACCTGGTACTTTCTCATTGTGTAT
Source organism: Sula dactylatra (assembly GCA_013389905.1). Taxonomy (NCBI): domain Eukaryota; kingdom Metazoa; phylum Chordata; class Aves; order Suliformes; family Sulidae; genus Sula; species Sula dactylatra. The sequence continues at coordinate 150,011 of WEKW01018510.1, read as the reverse complement.
TTTCTGTGGCCCGCTCCTCTACCCTCCCTGGACACGTGTTGCCAACGTTGCCCCTGCACTCCCACTGCTTCTCTGTCCCTAGCAGCCTGTTTCCAGCCACAGCGCCTGTAGCACCCAACTTTCAAAGGCTGATCCATTTCAATTCTCAAAGTGAGAAGAAGCCATTGGAGAGAAAAAGAATCTGGTTTAAATGAATAGTTAACTTCAGGTTATTAAACCATTCTTAACTTTCAGTGAAATTTAGATTTCTGAAAAAAAGTATTATTTTAAATGTGAAAGTTGGCATTTTTCATTTTAAAACTGTTGGAAAAAGACTTCAACAAAGTCCCTTCTCCCTTTTAGTCAAAACTAGTTGCTAAAATGAAATTAGTTAGTTCAGCCTCTCTCCAAACTGAATTTGAAGGGCATTTATTACAAAGAACTGTCTTATTTAAAAATATATCTACTCAAAATTGACATTTAGAAAAAAGTAATGGAAAGAATTATTGCTTTCATATAATTCAGCGTGCTTCATTTTGACTTAACAGATTATGAATAAGGTTGAAACTATTCCAAATAAAGGTCCTTAATTTATGAGGTCAAATACTTCAAAAAGAGCTGTTTGACACTTTCAAATAATATTTTCTTGAATTCTTACTTCATGGGAGACTTTGAAAATTTAACTTTCCCTTTCAATTAATGACAAAATGAAAAGTCAAAGTAGAAATTTTCCATAGAGGAGAAATCCTATACATTGACCAACTCTATCATAAGATCATTAGCTGAACTATACGTAGTCTGACCTGCAACCACACATATTTTCATATTACCATAAGTTCTCATGTCATTTTATTCCAGAATTTAAGAATGCATTAAAATAGTCACTAGCTGATGCAGGTAGGAAAGAAAGCTTTAAACATGTTAAGTAAACGTAGATTTGCACTGTGATACCTCCGTAAACCTGCAGAAAACACATACTTCTGCAAGTAGCCTGCAGTTCATCCCTATGAATTAGTAAAATGAAGATTGATCATAATTTAAATATATTACCTTTTCACTGATGCTAATTTGAGCAGAAATGCCAAGCTAATGTGTTTATCTGCCGGTAATGAATGGAATGACAAGCTCGGGATGAGCAATGGCTGGTGCTGCAGACTGCGGGGATGAGGATGTGGGCTGCCATCTGAAAAACTATCAGCTGCTCTTGACCTAGGTTATGACATTGCTGTTTTGCTATCTCCCAGCTGCTCATCACATCTTCTTCTCCAAATCCTCATCTCTGCCAGTTTACCAGCTCAGCTGAGCACTCCAGATTACAAAGGGAAACAAGTATTTTACACAGCAGCGGGTCTTAATTTTGACCACTGGACCACTGTGGGAGAGAGGTTACAGACTGATGAGCCAAACAGGCAAGACAGCAGAAGCTCTCACCCACAACAGACTTCTTGACAATGTATGCCCTTTCCCTTAGGGCCTGCAATGGGATGCATGCAGTCCTTTGTGTAACACTTTAGTAAGAGCACTCAAATGCTGTCTGGATTCATTCCGGAAAGTACTTGCATTCCAGTAATTTTAGGGTGGCCTGTCTTGCAATTTTATTGTTAAATCTTTCAACACAATGATCATCACAGCTTTCACTTTGAGGAACAATTTTAGATTTTGCAGTGTGCAGGGAAGCTAACACATGTACAGGCTCAAAACAAAAAAAGAGCAATAAGAGAAACTGAACATTTCAGCTAGTGAAAAACTTGTTCTTTGAGGCAAATTTACTTCGGATAGACAGAATCGCTCTTCCCTGCCCCTCCCCAAATATACTGCCTGTTTCCACATGAAACCTCAGACACAAACCATTTTGATTCAAGATGGCACCAAGTTCCCTGGAGTTACAGTTTGCTTACTTTGTGATCCAACTCTCCTCTACAGACAAGAATTTCTGGCTAAACTGTATTTTTTTGGATTATGGAAGGTATCCTGAAATCTGCAATGTGCCCAGAGAATGCAGAATACAGGGTATTGGATCTGCATCTCCCGTTCAGAAGCATTATTCTCATTATTCCACCTTCTGATAGTATGCCAAAAAACAAAATGTAAAAATTATTTTGCCAATATTTTCCATGAAATAATTATTTTCTTTTGTGACCATTAAATTTGCCCCAACAATAAAACCAAACAAACAAGCCTTTTCGTTGCTACTGAGAGCTTACAATATCGGCTTCTTCTCTAAAATACAATCCATTTATGCAACGATGTCAAACATGCCTTAATGTAAAGTCAAATATTTGCAACAAGTCACACACACACGAAGACTGATTGCAGCTGAAACAAACTCAGCATTTCACTTGAACACTTTTTTTTAACGTGCATTAAAACATTTCTGAGGTCTTTGTTCACTCCTAGCATTAAATCACATCAATGTCAGCAGTCCAGCCTCAGGAATGACACCAGAGAGATGACCTGCTCCAGCCCCTGCTGCAGCCCTCTTGGCCACCCAGCCTCGCAGTGAGGGCCGGGTGCCTGGGAGGGATCTCTCAGCACCAGGCAAACAACAGGCAAGGGAAGGGGAGGCAAGAAATGTTGTTAATAACACACCTGAGACAAGTTCATTGTATGATATCCCATGGCCAACACTGCTAGAAGGACATTGTGCCACAGAGGCACAACCTCCCCCTCTGCCCCCATCTTTTATCCAGCTACCCCCAATCTCAAAGTCTGACACCCCACTACTTAATTTGCCTTAGGCTGTCCTTTTCACAGGCAGGCACTAAAGCTTGATTCCTTTTAGATGCTCCACCTGAAAGGTCTGACTTCCAAAGGTACATCTGTCTCCACCTGAGGCCTAAGCTGGTGTACATTTAGATGCCACCCTGTTCTTAAAACAAGATTTTGCGATCCTACCTCAGGAATTCTTTACTTTTGCTTTTTCATCTTATTCTAATGTTCACAGGAGAAATTGCAGACAAAAGAATAAGTGAAATGTTTTTCCTTGTAGTCCTTTGCTTTTTCTATCCACTGGCAAGTCTAGAAAAACTAAAAATGTTTAAAAAGAGATGTGAAAATTAGAAATCATTATTTTAAAATGAAGTGGAAATTGGCACTTTTTACAGTGAAATGGTGTTAGCATCTTTTTCTAAATAGTCTTCGGAATAAGAAACCACTTTATTATTAAAATTTAGCAAACTCTCACATTTGCTTTTCCAAATTTGATTTTGATTCCTTTGGTTCTAATTTTGATTATTTTCCGGGGTGCACAAATCTCAAGTCTAGCCACTGGATTCTGCCGTTCTACTCAATCTCTCAATGTCTGATACAATCAGTTCCACAGAGTAAAAGATTTATGACTTTTGGATCAAACTGCATCATACCTTTTATTTCATATAGTTGCCCCCAAGTTGGCACAGATTAAACCCTTTCTATTTTTTTATATATACCTTTATATACCTTCATCATATATATAATATACATATTATATTGTGTATATATATATCAATATATATTGATGCATGGAGAAGGAGCTGACACAATGTTTAGGATCCCAATGTTTGGATTTGTTGGTGTCTCTTACAATTACATTTTTCTGCACTGCAAAATTCAGATTTGACACGACACTGCAGCTGTTTGCAAGCCCAGAAGTTTTCTGTGTGTGAGTGTGTGATGAGAGGATAAAGATGAAGCTATGTTACTGCTGGGGCAACCTAAAAAGTTGAGAGCAGATTCCTTCTATGGGAGCTTCTGAATCCCAGCTGCCGTCATTTAGCTGGTGCTTAGCCCCAAGCAAAGCGTTCAACCACGGGGCTTTAGCATCCCCATTTACAAGAATAATAATTCTTACTGCAAGCCTGCACAGTGACTCAGCAGAAATTAAACCAAGGAGCAATCAACAAAGGTTTTTATTTTAGCCTTACATTCACAGCTGGATAGCAAATTGTATAACCATAATTTAAGAGGGAAAAGTCCCATCAAAATCAGTTTGTGCTTTGCCTACGTTATTTGGACTGACACTTTATATTAATTCTAGAGCAGCCTGTCCAGTGTTGTGCATAGAAAAAAAAAGATCTGTACTGCTGGTAGTTTACAGCTTAAATTACACACTCGAAGTCCCGAAGGAAAGCAAACAACAAGGAATTTGTCTGTCTCTGATCAGACAATGTAATGTGGTACCAGAAAGCATGCAATATTACTTGTTCCTAGAGGAGTTATAACTAGGTGACATTTACAAGCATTCAGCTAATGAATTATGAGCTCTCGAAATAGAAGAGGAGCTTTCCAATGGGAGCACTATAATATTCCATCCGGAAAAACAGATTCTTTTATGCTGTGGAATCCTATAGCGTTACAATAATAGCATGACGATTTATTATTCAAAGCCCAGAGGGGAGATATTTTGTAGATCAGAAGAGAAAATATTATATCACATTCTTAGTCCTTATGAGATACTATGACACAAAATACAGTATCTAATTGATAGGTTTCAGGTGGTAGAGGTTTAGACATTAATGGCAGCTGCTTCATGACAACAAGGTTTTATGAACCGGTTTGTTTCTTTAAAAATATATCTGAAATGCCACCATGCTGACATTAAACAGGGGAAGAAATAAAAGCAGAAGTTTGACATTTTGGAAAAGGACTCAAAACCAGATGCTAGGTCTGAAAGTCACAAGACTGCAAATGCACCCAACAAGCAAAATCTGACAAAAATAATACTAGGGCTTGCTTCTGGTTCTGGATAGAAACGTTATTTATTGTTTCAGACCTTGTTACATAAGTTGTCCACACAACAGCATGGACTTCCTTTAAAATGACAAAACCCAAAACCTTTAGCAGCATGTGATCCTGTTAAATCACTGCTTAGTTTGTCTTGTGATTCAAAACCTCGGCAATCCAATGTCATCAGCTTAATAAAATACCTTTGAAGGGCATAAATAAGTCACGTCCCATTGCACCTGATTCATTTTATTTTCCTAACAGGACCTAAACTAGCCTCATCTAGTGCTGGGGAAAAGGAGGAGACTATGGCACCATACGGAGCAGGGCATATTCTGTACTGACCATTTCTAATGTGAGAAACAACTCAGAATGTATCTGAGGAGTTAGTCTTGATTTAATCATAGGGGGTTATCCAGTAGTGGTTGTCTTAAAGGGACTTGAATCTCCTATTGTGTCTATTAGTATAAATGATAGCTGTGTTGCATTTATTCATCCACATGCATAAAACTGATGCAAGAAGGTAAGAAAGCCTTAAAATGCATGGCCAACCTTAGATCTTCTTCAAAATATGCAGCCTAATAACATCAGCACCTATTCACCGTAGTTGACTCAAATTTTCTCTTTGTGGAGTAAGGTAAATTTTTGCCATGCAGATTTTTTAGGTTTTGGAATGAAGTGATGTTGAGTTCTTAGTCTAACATATGGGCAGAGGCCTTCCTCAGTCTTACCCAGTTGTTAGCACTTACAGGTCCATAAACTTGAGAGGATTCAGTCCCCCGCTTCCAGGCAAGAAATTGTCCTGCCGTAAGAAAATCTTATGGCTACAAATGAAGTTGTGCTTACTGACTCCTTCTGCAGACCTCTCTTTGGTAGTGCACAATATCTTTAACTGGGACATTCCCAAACCTCCAGCACATGTGTTTGTGAAGGAGAAGAGATAGCTACAGCCCTAGTAACTTCCCTGCACAGCTGTGACTGGAGGGTATTATGGGCTGAGAGCCCAATCAGTGAAGCAAGGTTTTATTTTCGTCCCTGCAGCTGACCTGGATGTTCAGTTCTGGGTATGCTGCAAGGGTGTGAAAGGGGTAGAATTTCTGAATCCTGATCTGTTTTATTATGGATGGTGAAAGTTCTTCCTTAATCCTCAATCTTGTTTTTGAAATTCACTCTTTTTGGAGATCTGGACCAGGATGATGCCATGCCTACCAAAAGCCTTCCCCAGATGACTGAGCACTTTGGGAATTCCCTTCGCCATTCCAACCAAGATGCTGAGAGATTCACTAGCATTGCTCAGTGGAGTTCCCCAGCATCATTTGCAAGAACTTGATCACTATATATAGGGCTTGGAGAGAGGGAAGGCTTTGTCCTTGGAAAAAGGGAGTGTGCAGGATGCCAGATTTGACCTGTAATTGCAGACAGAAGCATTTAATACAAAGGAGTGGCCTACCTTCTCTTTGCAGAGAGTCTTGGTTGAACCAGCCTGCTTGGAAAGAAAGAGGGGAAACAGGGAAATTACTATAAAAGGCCAATTTTACAAATAGGTTAAAAATACACTATTACTGTACATCATTTTGTCCATATACTTCTAAATCTGAGCATTCATCATAAAATTGCTCTCCTGGTTACACCTTCTTCATACTGGAATTGTTCTCTTCAGGATCACATCGTCAGCCCTGTGTCTTTCACTGCCATGACAAAACTGCCTCTGATTTATCTGCTTATGATACATCTGCGAGTTTTGTCAACGGAGTACTAACCATTATTTGAAATAGCCACAGTAATTGTCCTTGCATCTGCCAGTCACCAAAACTTAATCCATAACTAAGAATTTCTGCTGTATGTGGAACGTTGCTCCATATGACAAAGTAAGCTCTGGCAAGAAAAGAACTATATTTCTATATAACATATAGAAATTCCATATAATTCTATACAATATAGAAATATTAGATATAGATATTATATATGAATATATCATATATATAATATAGACAGAAGTATAAGCCTAGATAAGCAAATATGGACATATCCTCTTGTCATATCTGCAAATACTAGGGACCAAGAAACCAAAATCTTTTGAGCTCACAAAGTAAAAGGGTATGTTTCAAGTCTGAGCTCAATTCCTAAACTATCTTCTAGTATGTCTTTTTATCATTCTAGTGTTTCATACTCTAATATGTACAAGTAACCTTTCCCATTTTGGATGTGACCAGTATTGCTGGTAATAGCTCTGAAACATATGTACAGTTGGGGGAATCAATAAAAACCCCATGGTGTAAGGGTGAAATGTCCAAGTTTAAACCCCGTTAACTTACTTTCATTGTTCTTGTTGCTGAGTGTATTCCTTGTATGACTAAAAGCCTGTGTGATTAGGAATTAATTCTCAGACAGACTGCTAGCACTTCTTTGTCAATGATACTCTTGCAAAAAAAAAAAAACAAAAAAACCGAAAAACCAAAGGAAAAAAACCCCCACAAACCAAAAAAACCCCAAAACCATTTGCAAGAACTACATTGATTTGCAGTGGTAGAAAATGAACTCTAGTATAGCTATACCTGTGCAAGCTGTCCCAGGTTGTCTACAGCTCCCAGTCTTTGTCTGCAGGTTCAGGCCGCTATTGACCTCAAATGACTTTGAATGAGCTTGCCTACAAAAAAAGTTAGTGTTCCACTACAAGTACTCTGAGCAGCAGACACTCCTGCTTTGGCTGCAGGCCAAGCTGTCTTGTGTCGCTGGAGTACATGATGTATTGGTTTGTATATATAGGTGTCAGAGCCCTCTCTTGAAAGAAGAGAGCTCCTGTGCAGGGCCTCCCAGAGCTGGTAGAGCTGTTCCTTCCTCTACTTGGTCAGCTTTTGTTTCTAAACAAGCAGTTTTGTGCATGAATTAACTGAGTCTTTTTTTTTTTTCTTAGAGAAGCATATACAGGCCTGACAATTTGCAATTTCTTTTATCAGAATTGTACTAACTATGGTGGAATGACCAGAAATGAAAGAGACTCGACTCCATTCCCCACTCACATGGTCTCTTATGGTCCCATTAAGGGAAAGCTAACAGACAACAGGAAAGCAAGTCCAAGTGATTCATGAAGTGGTTCATTTGAAACATAAAGTTTTGCATAGCCTGGTGCAAATCACCAGTATGTTTTTAAAATAAAAAATGTGTCACTGCTTTGAAGTTGGATTCTCATCACTGTTTGAGGAGATTAAAACTGAAATCTACTGTAATCCAAAAAACTGCAATGCACATATGCACGCATGTCATGAAGGGGCTCGATTTCCTTGTCAGTGTACTCTTTTGAATTAGCTTCTATGTGCACAACCCAAACAGATGTTCCCGTAGGACTAATGAATACAGTGTTTCCCCATCAGTCCTAATGACTGGGAGCTACCATGCCTTCCTGTCAGTAAGCTGTGATAAAAACTAAAGCTAGAAGTTTTGAGGCACATATGGTTGATAGTTTACTGAGGGACCAACCAGCTCTAATTGCATTCCAGTTAGTCCCAACTGCTCCTTCTCCCTTGTCATGATGCTGCGAAAGCCAGAAATAAGCTGAGGGGTTGCACAGCAGGCAGTAGTGCGTGTATGGTATTTCGACCTTTGCCTCCCCTTGCAGCCCTCCATGGCACTCCCAAGTTCAATCACCTAATTGTAGTTCTATCACTTGACCTTCAGCTCCTTCCCCCCTCAGATAAAACACTGAAGTGGCATTTATCACACTACCGATTCAGTTTCTCAAGGGAAAAATGAAAAGAAATGAAAAGCACCAGTGGCTGAATGAATCTTGCTAAGTCTTCTGAATCAGTCACCTGAGGCAATGCTAGCTAACGTTTTACTTCTAAAATACAATAGCTCTGAAACAGAATCTTTATTTCTAAAACAAATGATGTAGCTTGGAATCATTGGAAACAGAAAGGTCACACAGTATGGCAAGACTGTCTAGTAAGAATATCCCCAAACATATGGAATAAATAAAAACATGAATAGATAAATTTGCTGAAGTGTAGCTACAAAGGAACTTGTAAGTACCAAAGAGAATGAAATCCAATGAAGGTGTTATATCATTTTATTTGTTTAATGTGGAACTCCATCTCCACTGGAAACCAGTTTTGTGCTATTAAGCCCAGGAAGTACAACGATCCCCCTGAGCACTGCAGCTTCCAAGCTAAACTTGCCTTGAGCTCCAAGAGGTCTCCCTGACGCTGCCATGTAAAACTTGGCCATTCACACAGCTCCTTGCAAACATGGAGTCAGAGGGCCCAGCTCTTCTCTCTTTCCACTACTCCAAATCACAGCTCCATCAGGTTTCCTATGATTATGCTGTTAAAAGACTTAGGCAACTTCAGGAAGAATTCAGTCCTACAGCGCTGCCTAGCCTGGCTGCTGCCCATAATGGAAGATGAAACATCACATGGTGGAGAGTCTTCCCTTCAGACTGAAGCCTGATTCACCTTCTCAGCTGGATCATGGAGGATGAAGCCTCTGTGGAACAACAGGAGAGACCCATGGGGCTGAAAACAGCCTCCTCCCTGCAAAGGCAACCCCCGAGTTGAAGAGGCAGTATCACATCCCAGACAATCGTATCCTGCACATGGGTATGGCACAAAACCATTCTGGGCATCTTTTATTTAGAAGACTACCACCATCCTTTGCTTAGCTCCTTTAACAATCCCACTCTATTCCTCCTCCCTGAATGACAACTGGAAGTAAAAGCAAGAAGTGAAGAGAACGTGGTAGATCACGAAGAAATAATTTTTGCACCAATTCACAATCTGTCCTAGATTAACTGCTTCCTCAGAGCTTCAGGAGCAGTACCCCTTCTCCAAGTTAAACAAACTGGTACACATTGTTTCTATACCGTCATTTTGCTTCAGAAACGTTCTTTTATAAATGCTTTTGAATTCGGAAAACCTGATCTACACTGAGATAATTTACTATCCGTTAGTTCTCATTGGAGAAGGCTTCTCTGTAAGTAAACTGCCTATTGTTTTCTCTCCAGATAAAACCATGCTTCTGACAGTTGAAAGCTTCCTCCTTGGGGGGAGCACTGATGGCAGTTTTAATCATGACTGGAATCTCTGGAGAACTTTTATTTCAACTAAGAAGCACAAACCCTTCTATGCCAGCACAGCTGACTATGACATATTTTCACAACTCAGAAACAGCTTCATGGTCTGTGGATTTCTTTGTAAGTTCTTACAGTCTTTAGTCTAAATTATCACAAGAGATCAGAGGGTGCCACCTCTAATTAACCATTAAGTTTATGGTTTTCATTTTGAGATAGTTGAAGATGTCAGAAAACTAATGTTTCAATATTTTGTTTACTTTCAGACCAGCGTGGTTTACTAAGAATAGCTGAAAGATAAACACCGTAATTTATTACAGGTATATCGTGGTGTGGGTTTTTAACCTATGAAAAAGTACTCCAAACATAACCATTGTCTGACAGTTTTCACTTTTGTCTTAAAAAAGGTTGGTTTTGTGTGAAGTCAATGCTGAATGACTGCTGCAGTCCTGGGGCAGTGATTCAAGCCATTAAGGGGATTACGTTTCAAAGATGATAATGACATATTGAAGTATTCACTAATACATCCACTCATGAGACTTAACAGACAAGTTTCCAAGCAAGAGCACGTTATTTTCTTCCACTCTGAGAGCAAGCATTGATCCTTTCCATCTTGCTACTTCATACCTCTATAACCAACTAAGGGAGTCCAATTTGGCAGGATTAAAACTTTACTGTCTTGAAGGTATTTATATCCCAGTACCTCGGTCAGAGCACCAAGAATTCCCACAAAACATACGAAACCACCACAGCTTTCATGGCTGTAACTAGGGAGGTGGGCAACCATGCTGACATTGAGACATCTGACATCTGATGTCAGATGTAGATTTTCCTACCAAAAAAACCTTCTCACGTTAAAGATAGAATATGACAAAACACCACCAAACCACAAAATGAGCTCCTCTAGTGGCTTCTTTTATAATCCGTGTTCCAGATCAAATGTTACTACTTTGGAAAAGGTTTACAAAAGAGAGTCTGATTACTATGCTCCTTCGAGTCTCTAGGCTATTTACAGGCTTTGTTAATGACAGAAGAGGTACCTTGTTAGACAGGAGAGGCTTTGCTTGGAAAGGTATAAAGGCATTAAGGTGAATACCAGATCTCTTGATGGGTCTAGGAGAAAAACACAAACCCAAGGGGTGCAAAAAACTTCTTCTGAGGTCTTTGTTGTTTGGAAACATCCTGCTCTCAAAGCTGTGCAGTGCAAACTGCATACACGGCTTTGTGGGCACATCTCAGCTGTTTATTTTTACACACTGCTAAATACGAACGCTCACGCATTAGTAAATCTACTTGCAAGTGCATTTCAGAAACATTTGTAATTTTTTTCCCCTCTATAACTCCACAAATACCTGTCAGTGAAAAACAACCGTGACTGTTAGAATTTGAAACTAGGAAGTGCTTAAATAATTCACGTTTATTAGAAAGCGACAGCAAACAAACTGCACCTTCTACAACCTTAGGAACAAATGTGTTTTATTTCACATACAGTTACTGGCTTACAGGAGATTGTCTGCACACATCAGCAACTGCCTTGGCATTGATTTGATACAGGCTTTGATTCAGGTGAGGGGAAAGACCTGAGTTACACTGCCTCAAGAAGCCATTTACACGTCTAAACTTCACTCTTCCGTTGACTTTGGTGACAGTGTCATGTACAGAACAATACTGGACCAGACACGGATACTCATTTTCCAGTTATGAGCAACCAGAATGAAGTTTCATTCATTTTGGATTTAAGCCAGCAGAAAATAGCCTCTCCAGCTGTTCACCCACCGAATCCTCAAAGACCTTCTGGCTTGTAGGTCAATGGTACTAAGCCAAATTGCATGATTACAACTTGCCTGATTACCTTAAATAGCAGTTCATGAGAACAATGATGATTGTCAGGTGGGGTAAAAAGGAAAACTCTGGGGCTATGAGCAAGTGTATGCATTAAAGCATTACAGAAGCAGCAGATTCTTCCCTGAATGACCAGAGGAGTCTCAGTTGAGGAAAGTCCCAGCCACAGAAATTACTTCTACTCACTCAAAAGAAGCAATTAAAACAAAAAGCTCCGCTTCTGTCACAGAAGCGCAGTCCCAGCACACAGTCAGAGACAAAAGCACTGCAACACCCTATGTAATTAATACCTTTGTGGCAGGTTGATCTCAGTCAGCCACAGAGTATGGTCCACTGTGGTGAGAATAAGCAACATAGCAAACTTCACCTGTCCACAGAACATATTTCCAATAAGAGGCTGTGAAAACCAGTGACTGTCTACACAGATTCTGCCAGCAATTTGTATAATTGCCTGCTGAGCAGGTGAAATGATTTTGTTTGGCTTCTGTGAGTCACAGAGCCCATCCCTACCACCTTCTGGAGCTCACCCGGCTGCATGATTATGTCCTGATCCTATAATCAAACCCATGAAGAAAAAAGGGGCCTGTCCTCAGGATCAAGGAAGATCGAGGCTGGGGTTAAGGGTGGGGCAAACTTGAGAGTGCTTATTATAGGAAGAGCTGGCAACAAAGCCTCATATTAAGGTCATCTCGTGCTTTGTCTTAACACACCTAACAAAAATGATGGCTTACATCTTTCTTTCATGCTCTCTTATTTTTAGAGTAAGAAAAGGTAAGACACTTCTAAGATGCTAAGTGTCCAAACTTGGAACAGTCACATCTTCTACTTACCCCCACTGAACTTGGGCTAAGTGCTAAGAGATTTAGAGAATCTATTTGGCTTGCTCTTAAATACCTACAGCCTCTCTCAAACAGAAATCTACACACATGGGAGGGAAATAAGGTCTTTGGAAACTGGGTGCAGACAAACAAGGTTTTTCAACTGGAAGTTTAAAGAGAGAATACTATTTCTTGTGAATTAACAAACTAATCTTTCCAACCTGTATCTGCTGTGGCTGCAAAATACGTTTCCATTAGTATCTTCCTTCTGAAAAAGGGGTATGGTCTAAATAAAATCGCTGTTCTCTCAAGTACCGCAAGACACACTATATCCCCTCAAGACATGACACGCAGATCAGGAATAAGGATCCTTATAGCCCTAACACCCCGAGTAACTCCTACCCAGCTACAGTCCCCTGAACTGTTGGCGTCCGGAGTCTGAAGAGCAGAACCTGCAAAGGCAGCCTCAACACCCCGCGCCTTTGGGAGCAACTTCAGGTTTCCGGGAAAAAAAGCCCAACACGTTTTGCTCAGCGCTCTGGAAGCCTGCAGGGCGACTGGAAGCCGAGCACGCACCAAGAAAGGTGTCAGACAGGCGCCGCCAGCAACGCCAAAAGGCGTGTTTCGAGCCGGCCGGCAGGAGCCGTGTTGCTGAAGTGACGGCCGTAGCAAGGCCCCGCGCCACCAGCGCCCTCGGCCAGCCGACGGGGCCGCTCGGACACAGAGCGGCAGCCGTGCCGGCC
>WEKW01018510.1:120962-135939 GCA_013389905.1 Sula dactylatra | reverse complement strand
GGTGGCGGCGGAGGAGCGAGCCCTGCCGCCGCCGCTTCCTCTTAGCCCGCCGCGCCGCCAGCGCTGTCCGGCGTGTCGCGACAGCACGTGGGAAGGGGCAGGGCCGGGGTCCGCCCGGTGCTGTCGAGACCGCAGTCGGAGAGTCTCCTTTCTGCACGGAGGGGGAGAGGAAGAGAGCAAATAATGCAGAGGTAGTGCTGAAATCCGCCCCCGGCCCGCCGTGTTCCTGTATTTCGAGCAGCTGTGCTCAGGTCGTGCAAGAGGTGGTGTTTTGTCTCTGCTCTCGATTCCTTTTTTGATGGCGTGCCTTGGAACCTTTTTATTTTTTTTCTCCTTGATGAAGCTAGAGAAGGTTGCGTAGCTGTACTCCTGTAACCCCACAGGTTGGCAATCGGAAGTGTATAGGGAGATGACAGCAGCTTGCTGAACGGCAAGCGTGTTGTTGAAACAGTCGTGTGGCCTCGCTTCCAAAAGTTGTAGTGCCGCTGTTGTTTGCAGCAGGTCTTCGGAATTCTCCACGGAGAAAACCCGTGGGCTGGAGAGACGGCTTTCTTTTGTTCTGTAAAGTTATACTCGGCTTTGGCTGAGGAGCTTTTCATGATCCTTGTTTCCCTTTTGCTGATTATGTTGTTAATATGCAAGAATAAGTGTGTGTTAGTATACTAAACCAAAACCGGGCCTGTGCTGCTGTGGCATCACCTTGCTTGTGCTAGCACTTTAGTCAAGAGATCTCCCTCTGCTTTCTCTAGACTCGGTGTGTAGCACTTGGTGCTTAAGTCCTTTCTGGGGACAGCCACTGCCTTCTGCTGCGTCTCAATGTCATACACCTTAACTTGTGCTGTGATCTGGAGGGTTAAGGTTCATGCATCCCTGCTGATGAGGATGTTAGTTATGCTTATCTACAATCTTCCCCTCTCCACCCCTCTCCCAAAAGTACAGAAATATTGTTAGAAGAACTTTGGTAAGCAAGTTAAATACCTGGAAGACTGAAAAATACACTGGCAACTTTAATCCGTCTTCCCCTCTATATGCATGTAAAGATCTATGCGTAATTTCTCCATAGTGGTCAGGTTTCATCCAGAGAAGAAATAGATTCAAAGGGTGAATTGGGGTTGTATTGCAAGCCGAGACTTTTTGTGGGGTGTCTGCCTCATTCTTTTCCAAAGTTAGAAGGTGTTAGAGAACAGGAGAACATCCAGCAGGATGGGCAAAGAATGAAAAAGCAGTAGAAAAGCTTGCTATGGAAAAGCCGTGTTTTTACTTTACTTCTTGAATGTTCTTTCTTTAGCGCTAAATTCTTCTTTTACTCAGTTAACTTCTTAAATTTGGATTGTATTTCCCTTGCCTCCTACTTCGATGTTAGAAGGCTAATGGGCAAATAAGTGCTGAGTTTAACTAGCAAGATCTGGTTGGAAACTTTCTGGGCAAGATTTCTGTACGTTTTAGGACAACCAGGTTTTTGACCTGTGTCCTAAAGAGTGTGTTGTAGTGCCTTTGTGAAGAAGAAAGCCTACGGCTATTGGTCTTCAAGTGAGCTCCTGTAGCTGCTGTGGATTTCAGCTTTGTAACAAACCTATGCTTTGCATTCAGTCCAACTGAACTAAAAATAACAAATAAAATTTCCTTCATATTGATAGACCTATTTCTTTGGTGAGCTCTGTCTCAAATGAGAGGAATGCTGTTTGCCTCTGGCAGTGAGATCCAGTGGTATAGAGGTGGGAGCAGGGAATCATTCATCTGGTGATCGTTGTACTGGTGACAATTCTCTTTCAGTCTCCAGCTCTGCACAATACGAATAAAGATAACTCGAGTATTTGTTGGTGAGATGGTATAAGGAGTAAGTATTCCTGAACAGACCACAAATAAACAAGTAGTTACATTATTAATTGAGGGTCACAGAGAAATCCTGTGTAAGCTGTCCTGAGTGTCAGGGCACTATCTATTCTCAATATTGAATGACAGAAAAAGACTGAAAAAATCTTGTAAAATAAGCTGGTCTAAAACAGGCCAAGAGAGTTAAAGTTGCTGGAGAGCTCTAGATTCTGAATTGCTTTGCAAGCTACTGGTTTTAACAGTTTTTGAGGTGACACGATGTCTTGTCTTAATCTTACTGTAATCTGTCAATGCTACTTGAATCTAAAATACCCTGCAAACCCCTACCGCCTGTAGAGCATCTAACTGAGTAGACATTGCTTCTGTTTACCAAATGCCAAAAGTTGATCTAAGCTTTTAATGTGAAATAATGATGAAAACCTGGTAGGTTTAAACTTAAGGCATGAGAACGAGAGGCGTGGTGAGGTAAAATTCTAATTGGCGTAGTTAGAGCTTCTCATGTAAAACTTCAGGTAGTGGTTTGGGTTGACGGTTGCGCAGTGATACCTGGTTCAGACTTGGTTACATAGGTGCTGGAAGGTGGGTGGTGTTTAGTTTGTTTGTTGAAGTTTAAGCTTTGTATTTATTTGTCTATTTAGAAGCATCTCTAATAGAAACTGTAGTGTTCTAAAAGTTCTGTGGGACGTAATAATTTGTTGGAGTGACAGATTCATTGCAAAGTGGATCTTTTTAGGAGTGTGCTTTATTGACATAGCTGTAATGCTCTTCCAAAACCTTGTTTTAGCTGAGTCACTATTGTCATTGGCTATGGAATGTGTTTGGATGGGAATGTTCAGCTGGAGTGTTTGAGGAAAAAGCAATAGCATCAAGCCCATTGACATTTGGAAAAGGCAGTCTAAATGATATTAGAGATCAGAAATTGATGACTCATTATACGTCCTAAAACCCTGCACAAAAGTGTAGTGCAGACCTTTGTGTTTTCCAGTTCTTCATTCAAGTTAAAAACATATTGAAAGAGCTGGTATACCATGCTCATTATGAGATATTATATTCCCAGCTTCCTGTCGTCAACTATTTGAGATAGGTGAATTTTTGTTTAGAAAATAGGGTTTTTTAAAACTGGATATTTTTTTTTCTTTTTTAAATGGTTTTAAAACCAAGCAGCTCGGAAGGGGAAACAGCTTAACAGGTGCTGCAAAAAAAGGTCTTTCATTTGATAAGAAAGTGAAATACCTGAAACTAGAATAGGTTAAAGTTGTTAACACTGTTTCTGTTCTCGTTCTCATATTCTTTTGTTCTACTCTTAATATTTCAAAATATTTTAGGACAAGCTCCATGTTTTCTACTTTAGTATTACCTCGTGCAGTGGCGGGGAGGGGGGAGCGGTGTCTGTTGGTCAGGCTGCCTTCTACTAACAAGAGTGTATTTTTAATAGAAAAAATAAGCTTGTATGTCCAGAGTACATAACATCTGCATTTCAGTCTGGGATTTTGGAGAGCAGTTGTGTTCACATTCCATTTATTTTAAAGCTGTTTTCTTATTTTGCTATGGGAACTGGTTAAACTTGTGTAGAAAGACCTGAAACAGAATATTAAAAGGATTTTTGGCCTGACCTCTGTACATACACAAAGGTCAGGAATTCTGTGGCAACAAGTATGAATTAAAATATTATGTAAGAAGAAGGATTTATTTTTTTGGCTTCTTTCGGGTGGCTAAAACTACTGACTGTAGTACCGAATGCATTATTTTTTCCAGTAGTTCTGTTTCTGATTTCTGAGAAATGGCTTCTTTTTTTCTGAAGGATTTGTGAGATGATATCTGGAGGTAAGGATATCATTGTTCCTTTGGGTATATCACCTCGGTTCCACCTCTGTTAAGTTTTAGGGATAATTTATGGGTACGAACACATGAAAGAAGCAGCTTGTTATAGTAAAGAGGTTTTTAATATTAAGCAACTACTTAATAAGTTCTCATGTCTGAAGACTGAAGCTGGACAAATTTTAACTAGACTAAAATGCAGTCTGTAAAAGAATCAAACAATTTATTTTTTAGTTCTCCAGCTGTTGCAATCTTTAATTCAAGTTTGTTTTTTTCTTAAGTGGTTCCTGGTGGGCCAAACCAAAGAATTAAGTGAAGTAGGTCAGAATAATAACTTTTAATAACCTCTTCTAGCCTTAAATCTAAACAGGTAACCACCTAGTGTGACTAACAGCTAGCAATAAGCTAAAATGACAGAACTTAAGTTGCGCTTGCGAAGTCAGTTAAAAACTTGTTTATTTTTCCATAAAACCTGCAAAATATCTCAACAGTTGTCGCTCCAGATAGTGTAAGCACATGACCTTTTCAGAGGATTGTACATAGAGAAAGCAATCTGTACACTTGAAATGAAACCTTACTTCTGATCTCGTTTCTTACAGAGTCTGCAGCAATCGAGGAGTCGCACTGAGTTCCAGGTCAGAAGTGCGTTACACATGAAATCTACTGGCTCTCTAGCTGATTCTGCCCTGTCACCATCTCAACAGGTAGAGTGCTTTTGTGCCTGAGCCATGCAGCAAGTGTCCCTGTTCCTGGTGTGGTTGTCTTGTGTCAGTGTGTGGCCAAAGGCACGTTGAGGCCTTTGGATTTCTTCTTTGGGGAATGTGTCAAGGAGGCAAGAATGCATGGCAGATCTGTCACAAAAGTACTCTAAGGAAAAGCCTGGTAGTTTTGGTTTTGATTTTTAACATTCACAGAGTTTAATAGTAATAGAAGTGTTCTATCATTCCATCAGAGCTGCTGTTCTAAAATGGAACAAAGACAGATACATTGGGGCATCAGTGGAGGGTCCACTTCAGTCAAAGCAGTGTTTTGCTTTGGGTCATTTTCCCCTTGAATTCTATTTTTTTTGGCTGCAGTGATTTAGGAGGAAATATCTCACTGATTTCTCTGAATGGGAGGAAGATGGTTTGCCACTAGGGAGAACAGAACTCTTGAAGTGTTACTCAAAAGAATGCAAAATACAGGTCAGCTCCTGTAATAGGATGTTTGGGGCAGGAGTAGACATGGAATAAGCTTTTCTCTATAAGGTTGACATAAAGAAGTTGCTCTGCCTTATAGTTATAATACTTACTATTTTTGCTGTAATTAGAAGTTCCTTTTTGTTGTGGTCTGGTTTGTTTTTGAGGTAGATGGATAACTTTAATTTATGCTTCAAAAAGCAGTTAGTACGTACTCCTTCGATGCTAGATCACTGATAAAACTAGAGTCTTTCCAGAAGTACGTATCCCCCTCAGGTTTTTTTTCTTGCAATAAGAAGCCATGTTTTGAGCCTGACCTTTTTCTGCCTCTTTTGTGCAATACAAATAAATTGCTGTAGACTGTGATGATAACAGTAGAAGTAGCATACTACTTGTACAGTAGTTTGGGCTTTAGTAGTTGAAACTCCTTCATAAGAAGTGTTCAGCGATTAACAAAAAAATAACGTAGACTCATTCTAGTGTGTTCAATATGTGCAGTCGCTACCAGGCAGGGAAGATGCTCTCTTCTTTGTTGTGGATGAATTTATGTTTGAGAATGCAGTGAAAAGTTGTCTATCCAAATGTTTTTAATATAGTTTTAACTTCTCTGATCTGCCTAGTTGTAACAGAAGCCAGGGTTGCCCTGATGAACTCAGGGGTGAGGGATGGTAGTTTGTATCCCATAAGGTTGAGATTTTAAGTGTTGCATCTGAAAGGATTCTACTTCCTAAAAGTGTGACTGATGTAAACTAGTTGGAAGAAATACAAAGCTTCACAAAGTTCCTGTCAGGAACTTCCCTTTGAAATTAGAAAAATTGTATAAAAGAACAACTGCCTAGTATATAAGATATTAAAATATGACCACATGTACTACTCTGTTACCTGTGCAACTGAAGCACATACCTTTAAATTTGTCACTTCTTAGTTACGTTATTTCATGTTAATAACTAGCAGTTTGTAGTGTTTCTTGTTGTTTTGGATTTACCATTTTAAAAAGTAGTTGGAAATCAGTGTAGCATTAGATTAACTTTGCTGTATGTCCCTGTTTCCTGCCTTCCTAATGCTATGGAGAGACATTTAAGCAGGATTTGAGGTATCCAGCTCCCTAATATGGGGACAGTGGCTACACTGGCTTTGGAGAAGCCTCAGTATGGGGCTATTTAACCTTAGACTTTGTGGGGTGCCTTGAAGAGTAGAGTTAGAGCTGCATTTTGTTGCTAGCCTCAAGCAGGGATGGCAACTAGTGGTGGCATTTGCCATTCTCCAGTTGAAATGTTGTCCAAGGCATCTTGCTGAACCTCCAGTTCATGTTTTTCATCGGTTATTTGAAAACTGTTAAATCAAAACAGGCCTCAAACCAACCAGCCCAAGTGCCACCACCTCCAAACCCAAAAAGGGAGCATAACATGCATGATATGAAAACTTAATGCAGCCATGCTATTGTAGTAATAGACTGAGGTGTTGGTTTTTAGATACAAAAATTGTTATACTTTTTGTGCAGGATAGGGATAACAAGACAAGAAGAGCTTACCTTCTAGCAGACTACAAAGCTTGTTTAAAGCGTTTGATGGTTAGACCTGTGAGGCAAGGTGAATGATCCTTATTCTCCCATGCATGATAGGATATAGAAAAATGAAATAGCTTGTTCAATAATTATCTATCCTACTGCCAATTCTGTTCTGGCAGAATATTATAAAGTGCTTCCCCCCCCTTTTTAAGTAACACTGCTCTCTACCTCTTGCCCTATTTTTCCTTACTCTTTTTTATAACCACCTATCATTTAAATCTCTCTCTCGCTTAACCATTTCCTCTCTGAAAGTTTCTGCATCTTACCAGACTTGTTAGCCACTCTTTTAGCCAGAGACCTGGGTAAAAGCTGGAAGATCCAGAAATACAGCAGTCTTTTCTACAATCTCCAAAACAAAAGGGAATTTTTTTGGAATGGTTTGCATATATTTGGCTGCTTGTGGGTGGATTTGGATGCTCCTGGGAGTTTAAACCTGTAGTACTGCTTGTGACTCTCTCTTCTTCTACTTCCTTTAACCAGTAATTTAAGAACCTGTTGGCCTATTTAGTTGAATTTGATAGAAGAGTCTCAAAGATAGTTGAGATTTATAGGTTTGGTGAGTAAAAGGTAGCTGAGAAATGGAGGATTCCAATGGCAGTAATAGTTGCTGTTCTTTCCGGTCTTCATGGCACCAAAAAACTCATGTAGGTGACAGTAAGTAAGCAGACTTTGGCTTTGATATTGCTAAGTACAGCTCCTTATACTTTGTGGTGTAGAAGAAAGTGAGAGCCCTCACTTGCAGCTGAAGTATTGCGTGGTGACTGTTTGAAACCCTTATTATACTATTTTAATGTTTGTGTTACAACAGCAACTGAAAATCATGTCGCTGTAGCAGCTGGAATTTTAATCCTTTTAATTATGACAGATTTTCAAAGCATGTTCTGGCTGATTTAGTCAGCTGACTGTAGAGTGTGTACAATAACATCAAGTGATTGCACAAATTCTGAGAGCAGTGGTCACCTCACTGGAACAGGATGTATTTTTAGGTTTCTCTGCTAGTAACAGTCAAGTGTGTGTACTTAAGCATCTCATATGAACTGAAACTAGTTGCTGACACTACCCTGTCAGAAAAGGACAGCTGTTCGTTCTTGCTGTAGTCATTGATCTGACACTATCTTCTCACCAAATTGTGGCAAAGAACACAATGGGGTATAAACACTATAAATATTATTGGTACATGTTTTAATGATGGGTATTTTTCTTCAGGTCAGCAAGGACCCTCTTTGCCAGCCCTTTCAATTTGATGTATCAGAGTAACTGAAAGCTCTTTACCTCCAGCAAGAATTTTCTTTAACTCCCCTTCATCCAAGAGGTTTTGTCCTTTATAAGGCAACATTTAGGAAGAGGGTGGTTCTTGTTCTCCGTGTAGTACTAGTGATACAATGGTTCTGGTTCTTCAAAGGAAAATGATTGGTGTGTGGATGCTCTTAATCAATGAATCAAAGAGATGCTAAGTTCTGTGGGTCATGAGGTTAGCTTACAAAATGGAGTGAGTCTTGACCATTTGTTGATTACTGAACATGCTGATTCTTGAGGTCTTATCCATTATTTCACCAGTTTGATAGGGTCCTTTGGGTTTTTGCCTTTGGACTTTGCAATTTGATAACTGAATTATATCAAAAGCCTCAACTAGCTTAAGCAGTCCAGGAGCTCATGACTGCCCAAAACAGTTGCTGAGTTTGAAGCCCAGGTATTAGAATTAAAAATGCAGAAAAAGGACATTTAATATATATAAAAGGACTTTGTAGTAAGCTATAAGAAAATGTGACATTCTGACTAAATTGAAGTCCTGCAGCAGGTGCTGTGAAGTTAAGCCTTGTAAGCAGGACACAAAATTTTAGTGAATGTCCTGCTGATGGTCTACTGATGTCCAAAGAGATTTTAAATTTTATATTTAGTTAAGGAGCCAAAGGATTTAAATTTTAAGAGAAGTGGCAACTAATATCAAACTTTTTATGACCAATAAAATTCTAATTTATGGAAACTAAGAGAATAGGTTACTTCAGATATTTAGTTGATCACATGCATAGCTGCTTCTTTATAAAACCAATTCCAGGCATCTGTTATAGAACTAAATTAATATCTACCTATTGGTAAAACATGGTATTTTAGTGTCTGCTCTGGCTTTCATATACTGTCTGTTAGTGATATTTGATGTTTTCATCAGGTTTTGTCTCCTCCTTACTCACTTCAAAATTTCATTTGCTTGTGTGAAATCATTAAGTTTTGATGAATATTAGCTTATGTGTGAAAGGAGTCCAGGAGTCTGAGAAAAGCCAGTATCATAATGCAACTTTGGTTTCACAATCTGACTTGTAAAGACCAAGATAGTGTGCTAGGGAGGAGGATGTTTTACTGTCTTAATAGAATGTTCTTCTGTGTAAACTCACATAGGCTATTTAAAGATAGTATTTAATGGTGGTTGACTAATTTAGGGTACGTCTCCACAAATGGTGCAGGCAAACAAGACCTCAGTTTGACTGCGTTCTGAGCTGTCTGCACGCAGGCCACTTTTGGCCTAGAAGCAGTAGAACAGTGCTAGCACAGCAGTGTGAGCTAGCTAATGCACCTGCCCTCTGCACTAGAACTGGCTTGCTTCTAGCCATCTTAAAGTGAACAGGGTGCATAGCTTTTTGGAAAGTAGGAAAACAGTATATATTTTTTTAAAACATAATTGTGGGTAACTGATTAAATGAAGCCTTGCTGCTACCGGACTGCTTGTTTTATGGGAGCAGGACTGTGTTTAGATATATATGAAGCAAGGACTGGGTTCTATGAGGGTTCTTGCATTATAAACTAGCAATTCTCTTTTTTAGGGCTGTTTCTGTTTTGTGTTAAGCGCTTTAAAATGCACACATAACCTGAGAGCTTCCTTTTGATCTCTGTTCACCTGTTGACTTGAGGAAGACTAGAGCTTGGTTTCAGTATTGATGCAAAACTCTGAAATTTTCTTTGGTCTAGCAACAGGTAGGCTGTTGTATTTGGCAGGAATTACATAGAGAGGGTTTTGCTGGGAAAACTAAAAATATCTCAGAGAAGTCAAATAATTTTCTCTTTTTCATTCTTTACTGAATGTTTCAGCTCTTTGCAGTAGATGCTATCTGACTTAATATACAAGTTGAAAGCAGGTTGTGTGCCAGAAAGGTTTGTTAAAATGTTTAGCAAGTCAGTCACCGAGTTCAGTGACTGATGCACTTGACAATTTATTTGAAACTTAACTTGTTACTCGGTATATAAATACTAAGGTATGGTGGGGGAAAATTCAGCTGTGTTTTGCCTGCTAAGTGTAGCACATATGCTTCTTTGTTAGAAGTGTTCAGGAGAGTGGGTGGCTAAAATATTTGAGTTATCCAAATTACGATCGATGGGGGAGATGAAGACTGATTGCTACTTAAAGTTGGCATGAATTTCAAAGCATTTAGAAGAATACAAGTGAGTGAAGTGTCACACAGATTTCTATTTAATTGCTTTAAATAAAGTGGAGTATCTAAAAGGCTGTTTTGTTTCCTTTCAGTTTGAACAAAAGGAATAATACTAATCAGTTTTATTTTTACAGTTTAGATGATTTTTAATATAAAAGGTTTTAAGGCATTAAACCGAAGTATTTATCTGAAGACAATGCATGAGAGCACTTGTTAGCTAGCAGAGTAAAATAAGGCACCATTTCTATTTAATCTTTAATTCTGTAAGCATTTTTCAAGAAAATTGCTGGAGGGTGGGCAGTAAGGATAAGGTGGAACTGAGCAATATGTTTTTGACACAATATTTTGAGATTTGGCTCTGCAAGTCATTCTCTGATATCTCTGAACTGTAATCCCTAGTGGTATCACTTCTGAGAGGGAGTTTGTAAGAGCGTATGGGAGAGCTTGGTCACTTGTGTGGGCCTGCACTCCAGCTAGTGAGCAGTTCCAGAGCATCTTGAAGTATGGTACAAAGATGCAAAGTTCACTCTCTTTATTATTTTTCCTTTTTTTTTCTCCCTACCACAACAAAGAATTGAATATTTTGTTTGTGTCAATTTGTTACACTAGATTATGCAATGAATTTTATTTGGATTTTTATTGCTGTTTGGTCTTGTTATGTAAAGTTGTTGTGTTACCTTTACACTTGGAACTGCTGGTACTGCAATCATGATGGCTATAGGATGCATTAAAACTACTACCTTTTGTGGGTTGAACTGGAGGTACAGATAGGACCACGTTGGGTAGTAAAGTTTTTTTATGCAAAAGTACTTATTTAATGTGTAGTATAATTGCTACCCTTACGAAACAACTACTATAAAAATAAGGGAGGAGCTGTAGGCTATAGATGAAGGAAAAAAAGAAGGATGAAGAGTTGTTGTAAAGGGTTGCTGTCTGTCAGAAGCGTGGAGGGGGGCTAGAATGGGACATGACAGGGAACTGAGGTACAGGTTGCTGAGGGCTGCAGGTTGCCCTAAACAGAACTGCATGAAGATGGTGTCAGAAGCTTAGGTGGTAGCAAGCAGCCCAGGGAATAGGTTGCCCTGTTTAATTTAGAGAACTGGAGATGAGGGTGAATCTGGCTCCCTTTATTTCATCTCCCTACTCCGCAGAGTTGTGTGGTTTATGATTTTGGGTAGTAGGCCATAGTCAACGTTCATGCTTTGTTTTTCATTGAATCATCTATTTGCAGTGGGCAGGGGAAAGGAGCTATTCCAGAGGGAAGGATTATACAATGTTTTTACCTAAGTTGCATATATTACACCTGGTGAGTAAATGCATAGACTATGGCTTGAATTCCGATACCGATGTGCATCTTTAATTTTCAGGTGAACTTTTAAACACCATTTCTTTGAAATAAAATGTCACATACTTGTTCTCTTAAAATGGCTACTGATCAGTTCACATTGTGTTAACATATGTCTATCTGTACATGTAGAGGATGCAAAACTGCAAATAACTGTTAGTAAATGTTAACAATATTCTATGCTTTTGTCTCCTTTCTCTTCACTCAGAATTGGATTTACAGTCATGGAGGAACATCAACAACATTTACACTGTGTGAACTGTGTCAGCCGTCGTTGTATGACCAGACCAGAGCCTGGCATTTCCTGTGATTTGATTGGCTGCCCGTTGGTTTGTGGAGCAGTTTTTCACTCATGTAAAGCTGAGGAACATCGCATGTTATGTCCACTTGAAAGAGTGCCTTGCTTGAATAGTGGCTTTGGATGTCCCTTCATAGTAGCCCGAAATAAAATTGCTGATCATCTAGAAGTTTGTCCTGCAAGTGTGGTATGTTGTACCATGGAGTGGAATAGATGGCCGGTCAGTTATGCAGACCGAAAATCTTATGAAAATCTGAGTAAAGATGTTGATGAAGTGGAACAGCTAGATATGGCTTTAGCCCTTCAAGACCAGCGCATGTTACTAGAATCACTTAAAGTAGCAACTATGATGTCAAAAGCAGGTGATCAAATACCAGAATCCAGAGAACAAACCTCTGTCAAACCAAGTGCCCCAGATACAGTGCATTCAAATGGTTTGATGCCTGTAGATGAAGAGTCCTATGGCGCACTCTATCAAGCTACTGTAGAAACAACAAGGAGTTTAGCTGCTGCTCTGGATATCCTGAACACTGCTACAAGGGACATTAATATGTTAAGTTCAAGGCTCTGCATTTCACCACACGAAATGAAAGAAGATACTGAGATTGAAGAACAAGCTTCTAATGGCATTGGTCAGGATAAAAAGTCTGACCATGAACATCCAGATGAAGATAACGTAGGAGCAGTTGGGGGAATTAACTTTGATAGCCTGAGTCAAAATTCACAAATGGAGCAAAATGGTTCTAGTGATATTTGTTATGATGTAGCGCAAAAACATGACTTAAATCTAAACCTCAGTAACTCCTCACTTTTGTGTAATGGCTTTCATGTAGAAAGTGAATGTTCAAAGGTGTTGGACCAGAATGAAGATCTTGGTGTATCTAATTCAAAACCATCCAGTGTAGCAAACGGTGAATGTACTGCATCTCATGATGATGAAGCATCACAGTCTTGCAGCTCCTTCCCTGTAACAGCACAACTTAAAGAAGTAATATCAGCTGATCACTTAGTTAATGGCAATGTTAATCATGTACTACTTCCCCATAATGCTAACGAAGAAGAAATGTTAGAGAGACAAGTGGAGCAAGAAAGATTGAGAAACATAGATGCGTTTTCACTTTTACGGCATCGATCATACAAATTCCTTGTTAACCACTATTGGTCTACACCAAAAGAAGACAAAGCTGTTGATACATCAGATTTGGAGATAACAGAAGATCCTATGGGTCTTCAGGGCATTGATCTAATCACTGCAGCTCTGTTGTTTTGCCTAGGCGACTCTCCTGGAGGTAGGGGAATATCAGAAAGTCGCACTGTCGATGTGTATCACGTTGACTTTGGGACCCAAACATTTTCTCTCCCATCTGCTATACTGGCCACAAATACAATGGTGGGGGAAATAGCTTCAGCTTCTGCATGTGATCATGCCAACCCACAGCTCTCAAATCCAAGTCCATTCCAGACCCTTGGACTGGATTTGGTATTGGAATATGTGGCTAGATACCAAACAAAACAGCGTTCAATGTTTACATTTGTTTGTGGACAGTTGTTTAGGAGGAATGAATTTTCATCGCATTTTAAGAATGTGCATGGTGACATTCATGCTGGCCTTAATGGCTGGATGGAGCAGAGGTGTCCTTTGGCATATTATGGGTGTACATATTCTCAGCGAAGGTTTTGTCCTTCAACGCAAGGGGCAAAAATTATTCATGACCGCCACTTACGGTCATTTGGAGTTCAGCCTTGTATATCCACAGTGTTAGTAGAACCAGCAAAGAGCTGCTTAATTGGACTACACAATGACCATCTGAGTAGTCTGCCTTTTGAGGTTCTGCAGCACATTGCTAGTTTTCTAGATGGCTTTAGTTTATGTCAGCTTTCAAGAGTGTCACGTTTAATGAGAGATGTGTGTGGAAGCTTGCTTCAAGCACGTGGAATGGTGATACTGCTTTGGGAGAAGAGAAAGTACCCAGATGGCAGTTCTTCTTGGCAGATAAAAGAAAAGGTAAGTTATTTTTTATTTTGAAGGTGAAAGGGAAAGTATTAAATTGGTCGTGTCTCTGCTTTTTCCCCCAGTACTTCCCTTGATCACTATAATTACTGTTTTTTGATATAATATCCCTTCAAGAAACAGATTGTCATATAGAACAACAATTAGTGAAAATTGCTTGCAGGTTAGTTCAGTCTTCTCCACATTTGAAGAAGCAGAAGTTAAAGTAGTGTCTGTGTAGTTTTTGCTTGATGTAAATAAATTAGCCTCTGATTTTCCCAAGATTTTACAATATTAAATGATTACTTCATGATTTGCTTTCATATCGGTATTCCATGAAAGTGGGAAAGTTGCCAATGAAGTTTGCTTTTCTTGCCTTTATACTGTTTACAGCAATTTTAATTTTTGCTCATCTGTTGAGATCCTGTCCATTGCCATGATATTGAGTGCCTTAAGTATGTTAATAATTCTTAAAACCTTTGGTGACCTTTGTATAGTGCAGTTTCCACCAGTTCCCCCACCCATGCCCTACTTCCCTAAGAACTGCAGAGTACCTGCAGCAATCATTTGGAATTGCAGAAGTTGATCATTTCCGAAATAGATCATTGTGACTGGTCATGCAGTACTTTGTCANGTCATTTAACTGCTGATGCATCTACTTTGTAGATGCAAAAAGTGTTGCCTGCCTTTCTTCCCAGTGTTCAGAGTTGACTTGGAATCTGAATCAGCCTGGGACTGGCTATACAAAATTTAGCGTTGTATGTTTTTGTCATGTTGCTTTTTCGTATGTTTTATAGTAGCTGCAAAACATTGCCTGAAAGTATTGTAGCACAAATATTTAATTTCCTGCTCTGAGTTCAGTTACGTTAAAACATTTTGAGCCTAATTGCAACTTATTTTCTAGGTTTGGCGCTTCAGTACGGCCTTCTGTACTGTGAATGAGTGGAAGTTTGCTGACATCGTAAGCATGGCCGACCACTTGAAGAAATGTAGCTATAATGCTGTAGAGAGAAGAGAGGAGGCTGTTCCGCTGCCATGTATGTGTGTAACACGAGAACTCACTAAAGAAGGACGTTCACTGCGCTCCGTTTTGAAACCAGTACTTTAAATATTGCAACCACTCCAATTGCACATACATTCAAGCACCTGATAAACCTCGGTAATACTACGTGACACTTTATTAATGTACTAAAGATACTTTCTAGCTAAATCTACTCTGTCACTGTGTATATAAGGTTTGAAGTGACATTTATTTTTTATAATACCGTTTAGCTGGAAAGTAATGAAAGTTGCCTTAACGTTTGAAAAATTCGGAACTTGCTGGACAGGGTAGTTTTATCTAACTTATATAATTTAAGAACAAAATCCTAAGGTGTGTTTTCTGATTCACTGGTGCCCATGTTGCTGTTGACAGATAACATTTCAAAAATGGCCTCTAAATGGTATGCACATTTAGATAGGAAACACTGAATTGTAGTGAGACAAAATCCTGACCAAATGTACTTTCTGTATTTGGTCTATTTTTT
>WEKW01018510.1:9559-103787 GCA_013389905.1 Sula dactylatra | reverse complement strand
GACGGGCCGTGCCGTGCCGGGCTCGGTGCCGCCGGGTGTGGCCGGCCCCGGCCGCCTCCCACAGGGGCAAGGCCCGCATTGCGCCCGCAGGTAGAACCTCCCGGGCTGTCGTGACATGACGTGAGCGCTCGCTAACAGAAACACTTTTTTTAACCGTGGGATGGAGGAGAGCGAATGCAGAAGGGGGATGCTCTTCTGGGTCGGTAAAAGTTCCTTGAAACACTGTCAATATTTTTTTCTTCTTACTTCGGGCATCCGTTGTCCTGATATTCGGTTTTCTTTCTTTCCCCAGAAGTACAGAGCCCAGAGCTCCCTCCTTAGACGTTCAGGTGTGATTTGTTACCTTGCTTCAGTAAGCTGAAATGTCATCACGGCATTTTCAGGCTCGTAATTTTTTGCCATCGGAATTGCTGGAAAAAAAAGATAAGGAAAAGTTCTATCACAGCTTTTCCAGTCCTCTTGCTGTTTCTTAGTGCTTCCACCATGTTTTTCTCCTGTTCTGTGTTGTCAAACGTTGAATAACTTTAGTCAGTTTCCACGTGCTGTTCTAGTATATTTAATTTAGGTATCTTAAATAAAAGAGAACGCTCATACCCCTGTATGCTGGGTCAAATAAAGTTCTAAATATACCTCTTGTCACTGAGGAATAGATCAGACTTGGTGAAAGGAAGACAGGTGACTAGGTAATTTGTGAGGGTTTTTTTTTTAACTTATAAAATAGTTTTATAATCCATATACCGAAATAACACATTGTAAAGCAGTTGCTCTTCACCCGTTTTAAGAATACATATCAGACTTCTAAACTGCCGTTCTGTCATATAGACTAAGACATGCTTGCCGTCACAATTGTTGCATTTGGTTTTTTGTCTTTATACTAATAAAAGACTGCGTGTTAATAGCACATTCATAGAAGTTTACATCACGAAGTACTATTTACACAATGTAATAGTAATCGTTTTATTTAGCAGCTAAAACAAATAGTATATTCTGCCTGTTTTAACCATGTTTTTCTTTTGCAGAAATGCAGGAAAAGTGAATTTATGGAATAAAAATCTTTGCATCTGTCCAAGGAAGCAGAATTGGGTCTCTTTTGAAGGTGCCAAGTTGTACATCATATGCCAGTGATATTGGTGTACAAAGAGGTCCTCACCACACAAAACATAAAAATAATAATAGAGGGTGTAGAGAATCTGCAATTGTAAGGTGATGGTTACTATCTAGTTTGGGAGTAATGGTATCTCGAGGTATTTGTCCATACCTGGGAGCGCATTTAGTACATGTAGTCTGTTGAGTAATAAATATACTCTGTTTTGGCAGTAGTGCTGCTGATGCAGTTTTAGGATTAACCTGTGTGGGATTTTGTTCTTGCCATTGTGTATGCTCAGTGGTTTGAGCTTATTGCTTAGCTAGAATGATAGAAAAACAAATGGGCATATCATCGGAATGCAGAGGGTTTTTTTAGTTAGTCATTCCTGTCAAGCGTTTTTTTCTAAGTTGTTATTTACCAGAAGGAACTGAATTTGCTTAAACCCTGAAAATGATTGTTGTTCTTATATTACGGGTTGTTTTTATGTCATTTGTTTTAATGAATTTTTTTTTCCAACTGTAGATTTGGCTGTCATCTGTTTATTTTTGTAAAAATCACAGTTTGAAAAGTCAACTACCTTTTTGTATAAAGAAAAAGAACAAAACTTTTTTTTTTTTTTTGGCTGATAAGCAAATGCTATGCTTTGGCTCTTTGGTATCCTATGTGTTTAGAATTAAAATGTACTTTGGGAGCCCTTTAGCAGTTACAGAACATCTGCGATTTTGGAGACGTGGTCATGAGGGATAGAGGAGAGTGCAGAATGATACTTGCTCTAAATTTATGAGTTGAGGCATTCATCTGTAACCAGAGAAACTCCTGTCCAGTTATGGATGTCAGATGTTTACGTATACTGGATGTGAAATAATGCGCCATATTTAAGAAAATTACCCCAAAATTTTTTATTAGTATGCTTCATGTGAGAATTCCAGTAATAATGCATATTATTTTTATAATACTACAGCACATGTTGCATTGTATGTTTTGAGTATAAATTCAGTTCATCCTTACAGCCGTTCCAATGCAATTGGAAAACTGAAAGATAAAGCGAGGATATTTGTTTCTGTGGGCTGGAAGAGTCAAAGCCATGGGCCAGTGTTCTGCGGCTTCTGGATTCTGCCAGGTGGTCTGGTAGGAAGCCTTCAGGCAAGGCTTGGCCTGCGGGAGGGTTGCTGGCTTGTCGCTTGTGTCTGGAGGGAACTAGTTCTCCTTTCTAGGAGGATGAGGTGGGAGAGGAGACTCTCTTGTTGCTCATGAAGGGTCAGATGCTTATCTGTGCTGTCCCAGGGCGATGGGATGGTGCCGCACCCAGCGCCTGTCGCTTAGGGCTCTTCTGGCTCAAATCACGGGATATCTGTATGCACTCTGGCCCAAGTGAGGTTTCTTCAGGGATGGTACTCTGCTTACCTGCTGTGAGCTCAGCTGAAAGGCCTGTTATCCAGGAGGGTTTTTAACTATGCTACAGTATCTGTGGAAAACAGGGTGATCATGTTGAGCTTTAGAACCTGGGAATAGGTTTCTACCCATTAGAAAAAATAAATGAATGTACATACCTTTTCCCCACCCCTGCCAACTGCATCCCCTGTGTCTTTCTGTGTGCTTTGTTTTTGATGTAGATTCTTCAGAACGGGGTTTATTTATGTCTCTCTTTCAGATTGGAAAGTAAAAGTAAATTGTGCCTACTGTCAAAACTAAATAAATACAAGATGAAACTTATGCTTGCATTTATTTTTATGAATTTATGCTTGAGCACTTATCTATGTCTTTTTCCTTTACTCTGGTCTAAATAAACTGTAGGTACTATACAAGATGCATGTTCCATACAAGGAGAGAGGAGTTACTAAGGGTATGCTCCAAACTGTATTTTGAGATGGTTGAATACAGTCTATTGACACCTTACCTTTTGAGAAGGGGGAAAAAATCTATGTAAAATGTATAAGCTTATATTCTAAAACGATCCATTTTCATGTAACCATTAGTTTGTAGTTGGTGCTTTTTTGAAGCTTGACAGATACAGCATTGCCACTTAAACCTGAAAAGCACAATCAACCTACATTCTAGTAATCGGTACAGGTGAGCAGAGCCATATTCTTTCAGAAAAAGACATCTCTAGTTTTGGAGAGGGGGGACAAGAGAAAAGGAGATGTCTTGTTTGCGCTCACCTGCTGCTGCTGTTCTCTGTGGTTTCTCAGGGACCCAGAACAAACAATAGAACGCAGCTCAACTTAGAAATGGTTCGGTTTGGTTACACAGCCTGTGGCTTCCTGTGTTGGCCTTCCAGCATCTGCAGTTCGTGCTCCTGCGAGCTTGTTGGTTACAGTTTTAAGCCATCTGTTGGACAACGTACACTTCTGATGGTAGTTCAAAAGGACTGGTACATTTATGGAGTAATAAAGGTTTTAATAATATTGTAATAAGTGAAAAATTCAGAAGTAAAATTTGCTCATAGCTTTCAAGGGTCGAGCACTTGATTGGCTGAAGACATGGGTGATTATAAGGCACATTAAAATTTCATTTTTAAAGTGGCGCTGTGTTGAAACCTAAAACAATCTCACTTCTTGGCCTCAACTCTGTGGAACAAAACTGGTATAATTTCTTATTTTAATGGGGGAGATTCTTTAAAGGCTGTGTGCGAAGTTAAGACCTACTTGCTGTTCAAATTGGAGAGGTTGTAACAGAATAAAAAATATTTGGGGCTAAGCCATAGCAGGATAAAGCAACGTAAAAATTCTTTGAGAAGTACAGTTGGATGCAACATTATTTTTCTGTAACCAGGATGCATCTTTTTCTTTCCCAAAGCTAATCTACAGGTCCCCTCTCTTAATGTAGATGTTTTATGTAGTAGCGTTCCCACTGGGTGTCGCCACTTTACCTGTGTATAGCCAGTGACTGCTTAGTTTCTTGCAGCTGCTTGCACGTTTCATCAGTATTTAGTGTAATCTGTTCCACTTTTGAAAATAATCCAGGGCTTTACTTGCTTGCTCCATCCCAGTCTTGTTCTGAAGTAGGTAGTGACTAGGAAGGAACATAAAGCGCAATTGGATGTTGATAGTTGAATAACTGTGCATGATAAGCATTTTGTTCGTGCAAGGCTATTGCTTCCTGGACAATGCTAGATGCCTTGACACCTTTCAGGTGTGAGGAAAATTTATGAGTAAAAGTGGATAACTTTGAAATCTGCTATGGAATACCTCTGTAATGAATGGAGAGAAACTTGTTAACAAAGTGCAGTAGCTCCTGGTGTTTTGTTTTCAACCCCGTCAAGACACATGCTTAGCGTGGATTATAGTATAATTGGTAGCAAGTTTTTCATTACTTCCTACCTGTATGTCAGCATTAACCAGCAGACTACTGGAGATCAGTAAAGCAATGGAGAGTTGCCTGTGAAACTGCAAAATCAGAAGAATAAAAATATATACACATGCATTCCTCTGGACTTGGCAGGTATGTGTCATTTCCTACCCGCAGGGATAATGAGGGGCCAGCTCTGACTGCTGTGAGAACCTAATTAAATCATTTCTGGTTATAATGGTAAAATTACAATAAATGCATTGTTTATGCAAATATTTTATTTATTTACCACTTCTCCTGTCCCCCCACTTCACTCCCTGCCGTTGCTTCCAAGTGACAGCAGCATGCAGTAAGGGTCAAGAACTTATTTTCAGTGGCGAGAAGCACTGAGAAGTGGTAAGTAAAGTAATTGGGATGATACTTCGGTTAAGATTCTTGCCACGGTTCCTATTTTGATGTAGCTTGTCTCCTGCCTACAGTTCAGTAGTCTTCCCTAGTATAGTAGAAAGAAACAGTAATATACAATACAATGCCATAGAGAGTATCAAAGCAGTTAGGAAGACTGTATTACGTTATACATTTTGTTGCTATCAGCCGTTATTCTGTCATCTGCGTTTCCTTTATTCTTATTTCCACGATCTGTCTGAGAAGAACCTCTTTTTCACATGAGGTGAATTCTCTTCTAGTTGCTTTTCTCTGGTTTAATCTGCATCATTAGACTGGGCATTTGGCTAAAAGCTGTTGGTATAGTAGCAGCTCCCACTGAGAAACACCTGTGCCTAAGCAGACCTTGAGAGAGAAATAAAACACGTTTTTGAAAGTTGCCTTTGAAAATTCTTATTTTCTCATCTCTGATTAAAAAAAAAAAAAGAAAAAGAAAAAAAGCCTTGCTGATTAACAGCATTAAGTGGTGAGGAGGGCTTTCTTGTAAACCGTTTAGTTCTAATTCTGGCGTAATTAAGTAGACTAAATAGGTGAAAAAACCTTGAATTCAACGTGAATTTTAATAGGTTTAGAACTCGTTTCCTTGGTTATATGTATCAGCACTACCAAATGAGAAGTGGAAACAGCCTGCTTTAAGTCTTGTACAAAATAAATGTGTGGTGTATGATACAAACGGCCATCTGCTTTTTTGATACCTCTTTTGGGCTGGCAAATGCAAGGAAACACTTCTGAAAACTAAACCAGTCATGAAGAAGGCGTTAGTGAACTAGGTGTTGCAAATTAATAATTTTCTCTTACAGTAATGTTCAGCATTTAAGTAATACAAGAAAATCACCTACTGTTTTCAGAATCTAAAGGGAAGTCAGTTTATTGACAGCAGAAAAAGTAGCATTAAAAAGCAGAGTAAGTTATTTTTATTAAGCATACAAGTAAGGGTTAGTACACAACACACAGAATTAAAATGTCTTATTTGGCGCTATTTGTCAGAGGTATAAAAACAAAGGGCAGCTCTTCAGGGGCTTTACTGAGACTTCAGGAAGGTGGGACTCCAGTCTAAGAGCCTGTGGCAGGCTCAAACTGCCAAAATACCTCACCTGGCTCAGTTCCAGTGAGGGGAATTCAGCCTTCCATCTCTCTGATTTTTAAACAATCGACAGCAATTCAGCTGTGGTGGGGTTGAGACAGTCCCTATTTCAAGACATCAGAAACTGAATTTTGTTCAAACAGCTAGGCAGCAGGGAGACTTTCATGACAGAATCTGGTGTAAAGGTTAAGTAAATTTGAATATTGTAAGTGGTGGTGGAGGTCCAATTAGAGTAATGTCTCATAATGACACCATGCAGTAGCACATGCAGATAACTGTGAGAATCGGGTCCAAAATAGGACTTGCGGCTTTTCTCCATTGTAATGTTGGTATGAAAGATAAGGAAGCTAGCAAGTACTTAATCTTTTAAACCCTTCACTTTGGAGACTTTTTTTTCCTCATATGTTTCATTTAGTTCCTGTTCTACTACTATTTTTTAAAAAAAATCTTCTGTTCCTCAACCCTTCCCCATTCCTCTGCCTCCAGAGTTTTTACAGTGCTTATGATGTTATTAAACTCTTCCAGGGGAATTTCTAAGCATGAACTCGAGATGTTCATTTACCTTGTTAAAGGACCTCATTTATTTCAAATGTAATTACTTATAATAGTTAGGCAGGCTTAAAATTTTGACTTGACATGTGTAAAACCTGCTGGTTCATGCAAAATTTATGACAAAGATTAAAAAAGTAAGTCTTTGCTTTTACTGATTTGGAAGTAGGTGATCGGAAAATTGCCTGGCTGCTTGCTGTTTGGATTTGTTAGTTGCCATTGAAGCTAATGTATGTATGTAAGGTAATATAAGTAGCCCTGTGGTTTTTCAAAGGTAGCAGTGAACTGAGAAACACGCTGACCTTGCTGGGGTTTGGAGGTTTGGAAGCGGTAGGTCTTGGCATAGGGTCTGGCTAAGGCAGGGATGAGATACACAACACCTCTACAGCCGCTCTGCCCTGGAGTTTCTACATACCTTGCCTCACACAGTAAAAAAAAAAAAATTCCAGCAAGGTATGCAACAAGCCGGTAGCGGGGAGAGCTGTGGCTGAGCGGAACACTAAGTGGCTTTCTGCAAAGAGTTCTGCGGAGACAGTGAAAGAGGCAATCTTATTTTTTTCCATTCATTTATGTTTTTTTGCTCCCCACACTTATTCGTGCTGAGAAATTTCATTGGCCTAGATTTCGCTCGTTATCTTTTAGGATCAAGCTGATAATTTCAGCAGTGTGACTCTACCAAACATTACGCAATTTGTGTGCATTTGTCCTCTGTGTCAAGATGAGTATGTGCCGTTGGTAGACTATCAGATTATACTTTTTTAACCTCTGCAGTACAGCTGTAATAAAATAGTGACTAGAGGTTTTTCTTTGTATTCTGTTACTGCATGTGGTAGCTCAAATTTCAGAAGATCCTCTTCTGGTCCCTACTTATCTTGTTCCAGTCCTTGATCTTTGGACATCTTTTCCTTCCTTACTATATCTTCATCTGTTTTTCCTTTGTTTCATTCTTGTGTCCATCTTTTGCCAGTGCCATTTATCAGTTATGTGGAGATCTTTGGTTTTAACCTTTTGTTTGGTTGGTTGTGCAGCCAGCTTCCTTCGTATGCCACTTTGATCATCCTTCATATGCATTAAACCAGGAGCCATACGTGCAGTCATGCACATTGTGACAGAGCCCCCTATGAGGCTTGAGCTGTAAGCAGGGCTATTGGTTCCTTTCCTTTCCAGCAGTTCCCTACATCCGTGGATTCCACTGCGCAACCATCCGAGGTAGACAGAGCAACAGGTGGGTTGCAAAAGCGATGAGATTTTATAATTGAATGCCTAGAAACTTCTTTTTAAGCTTCTCTTTCAGATAAGCATTTTTGCTGTGAAGAGTCACAAAGAATTTAAATAAAGTCATTCTGGGCATTATTGAAGGAAAAAGAGTGCTACCCTGTCAGTTGAACTGGGACCTGTATCTTCTAATAAACTTCTCCAAATTCCTTTTGTTCTTTAATTAGGGAAGTCCACATGATCAATTAACAGGAGGATCAGTACTGTTCAGAAATTTAACTGACTCTTTTTTTATGGTTGAATTTTACATGTTTTCAAACGATTGTGTAGTTGCCTCCCAAAAATAAAGAATTAAACCAATGTTTTGCCAATTGAAACAACATCAATAAAAACAAGATGAAGAAAAATACTAATTTAGAGTGGTTTGGGCTGTAAAAATGCATGTTTCCTGTTGTATATTGCCCTTTCTTAAAGAGCAATTGTGGTTGTTTTTGTTTCTGCAAAGACGAACAGGCAAGTGGAAAACAGATTTGATTTTCTTTACTACTGGCTCTAGGGGCAGAGAAGTTGAAGTGCTGTTAAAATTCCCCCAAATCTTTGGGGCTGTACGATGTTTTCTTGACTATAAAAAAACCCTAAAATTTCACCCAAGTAATAGTTTATTTCATATTAAAAGTACGTGGAAACCTACCCCGTGGTCTGATGTGTGCTGTGAGCAACGTGAGAAAACAGCATTTGTTTCTGAAACCAGTTCTCTTGTTGTCTTGCAAATGCTGGTGAGGAGGCACAGAGCTGTTGTGCCTGAGCAGGGTGTTTAAACGAGAGTTGTGATGAATTCCCACGCTGGAGACTGGTGGAGTCATGGGGATTTATTTAAAGTATCTTGAAGTCTTTGTACAAGGTTTGGCTAAGCTTGGGGAGACTAGTCAGTGTAAGGGGACAGATGTATTTACATAATCAATTTATGCACCAAAGGCTTCCCTTTGGCAAGAATTTGCTTTGCAGCTTCCCTAAGAATTTTGCAGTGTGCCCTCGCGCTCAGCACTGGTATGCTTCAAGCTGTTTCCCTCCTTGTAACAGGGATGCATAATCCTCTGGCCGTTCAATCTCTGCATGAACAGTATGTGCCTGGGACTGGCCAGTGGTGCGCACTTTGTTGCTGGTAAAGGTCTGATGTGCATTTGTGGTCCTGGAAGCATGTTGGACTGCAGCAAATTAAACCCTGGATGTTCTCTGTGCCGTGCCGTGCTGTGCCAGGTGGTGATGTAGAGGCACCTTGGCAGGTGTGGTTGCCCAGCACAGTCAGGGTAGCCTTCCTAGCCTGTAGATAGGACCTTTCTGAGCTTCAGGTACAGAAACTAAACTTCAGCACTAGTCCTTCAGTTTTGGTAATTTATGTTGTGAAATGCTTTGTGCAATTGAGAAGTGAGTAATAGAGCTGAGTTTCTCTGGGGATGGGCTGCTGAGTCTGACTTCTTAGGAAATCACTTAGAAGATCCAAAGGTGCGGTGGCCTTTCAGATAATGCAGATAACTGGGACCTGTGGGGAAAATAAGTGGAGTAGGAAATTGGTGTGGGTATGAGCAGCTTCAGTCATGAGCAGGCATGTCCAGACCCTGCATACATACAGTCTCATGGCACTTCTCTCTGCACTGGCTTCTATCTTTTCTCTCTGGTACCTGAGCAGAAAGTAATAAATTAGAAAGGACCACAACACATTTCTGATGCACTGAGAAGAATCGGATTCTGCTGAGCTTGGTCCCACTGCCTTCACTGGGTGCTCTGTTTCCTCCCAAAC
Organism: Sula dactylatra; assembly: GCA_013389905.1. Lineage (NCBI taxonomy): Eukaryota > Metazoa > Chordata > Aves > Suliformes > Sulidae > Sula > Sula dactylatra. The sequence goes on along the minus strand of WEKW01018510.1, from coordinate 94,322 downwards.
TAACCAACTGCACCCCACAAACAGCCCTGGACCAGAGAGCGAGCAAGGAAGTGGTGGTCTTTGATCTGTGGTGCTGTTGGTCACTGTCTGAAGCTAACACCCTACTCAACTCCTGTCCTGGGCGTGGGAAGGTCCCAGTGCTCCAGGGATCCAAATCCAGAAAGGACTTTGCTTGACCTGTTGTGGCAAGGGAAGGGAGAGTAAGTGTTTCACTCTAGTGTGCCAGATTTTTATCCTGCCTCTGACTCTGAAAACTTTTTTGTTCTTGGCACAAACTCTTCCTGTACTTGTGAGAAGTCTTGGGCCAGCTCGTCTGAGTCTGATGGAGTCATGTAACTACCACAAAGGAGGTGCAAGGAGCATGCTCCATCAACAGAGATAAAGGGGCTAAGATAAGACTAAAGCATGTTTTGCCTGGATGTACCTCATACCATGAGGCTGATGCACCGTGCTTCAGACAGAGGAAACTCATGAGGAAAGATTTAAAAAGGCAGGGATGGAAAAGGAAGAACTGAGGATTATCCAGTTAATGATTTCTGCTCATCGCCCATGCTGTTCCCATCTTCCTAGCCATATACATTCTGCGAATATATAACAGAACATGTCAGTGATGCTAATTGTTTTCTATTTAAAACAGGGTTTATGATCAGTCACCTTGAATGAAAGTTGGCTTCATTGGCTGACTTATTTTTGTATTAAATGACTCTGGAAGATAAAAGCTGAGAGAATTAAATATTTAGCCCTTTTATAACAGCTCTAAATTATAGATGAGTTCTACTGTACTCCTCCAAACTTGTCATTTGGCTCTACTTCTGAAACTGTTTCCTTGCACTGTTGTTTTATGGCATCCAAAATATTATGGTCTTCCTGTGACAAGCTGTGCTAGCAGAAGCATTAGGTGAACTGATACAACAATTTTCTTTTTTTTTTGAAACTTACTGGTTAAACGCAGCTTGTGAAGCAAACTGCGGTGAGAAGCACTTGTGTATCGTTTGGATATTGCCTGGGTAGTGAGAGCCTGATCATTTGTGGTAATTGCCTTCTTTCATAACTCTTGCAAGGGGAATGGAGAATTCAGTTTCCTGAACAGCTCGGTATGTTCATACTGTTCTCTAAATTAGTATTTCTTGGAGATGGTAGTGCTCTCCCCTTCCTGTCTGAAATTATATCACTGTATTTGTTGAATATACATTCAACAACAAATACATGTGTATATATATACACACACATGAATATATATGTGTTGAATGTATATTCATATACATTCTGTTGCACAGACTACATATTTCAGTAAGACAGATCAGTATATAATGTAAGGAGTAGTAGAGCTACTCATGAAAAAGTGTTACAAATGCAAGCTGTTATTGTTTACCGGGGTATAACAGCCAAAATGGAAACATACCTTCTGAGATTCCTGTTGGACTGTAGGCCACAGAAGGAAGGTGAGGTTGAGTGGTGCAGAAAAATCAACAGCGATAAATAACAATTAGAGAAGGAAGCTTTTCAGAATGAGATTTGTCAAAATCTGTTTGAGGGAACAATTGAAACAAACATCTTGTGGCAATTTACTCTTGGCCCTGCTTTCATGTGTTGTTGTAGGCTAGGTAAGGGAATGAATGATGGTGAAGGTGAAAAGGTTACAAAGTAAGGAGGTTACTGCCACTTAAGAAGGCAGATGACAGAGAAGGAAGGAAAAAAAGAGCCAAGAGTTAAAACTGGAGGAGAAGGAGGATGGACAGTAAAACTGGCAAGTGAAAGAAGTATATGCACCTCAAGCAGCAGCAGCTGGCAATGGGAAAATAGGAGGCATGTAGTAATGCGACTGAGATCATGAAGACAAAGAAGAGTGAGGCTTTGTTGTCTTGTAGGACTGACTAGCACCTTCAGGAAAGAAGAAATTAAGTAGAAGAGAGAGGTCATAGATTGTGATTACAAAAATTTGTGCAGAAACCCTGGTTGGAGAGGAGGAACAGCTGTGAGCAGTGGAAGGGGGCAGTCCTTGAGGGAGCCAGAGCAGGTACAAGGGCGCCCATGTACAAAGGAGAAAGGGGCTGCAAGTAGCAAAAGAGCCAGAGATCCTGAGAACATGGTTCAAAACTGCCAGGGTGCAGTGAGGACTGGCAGCTCCCTGCGGCCTGGGGGCTGTGGGGAAACCCCATGGGGCTGGCAGCCAGGAGCGGGCAGCCTGGGGCACTGGGGCAGTCCCAGCCCCAGGCATCAGGGCACCTCCCTGGGGACGGGGCTGAGGCTGGGATGGGACATCTGCCCGTGGGTGGGTGGGGGTCAGGATCAGACACAGCCTTGGGATGGCTGGGCAGAGCCATGGTGATGTGTATTGCTACAGACAGTTCTCAGAGAGTAAAATGGGGAAGGCAAGATGTGTTATTTATAGTTGTAAAGATTTTGCTCAATACATTAAATCAATTAAGTGTCATAAACATCCATAGGTTTTGTTACGCTGTTGTATTTGTCAATGTATGCTGCTGTCTTCAGATATTGTTTAAAAGTGGTAAGAATGTGTAAACAATTAGAAATGCGAGATAAAAATATAGTGGTAAGATTTGTAGCTTCAGGAGCTGTATACTGATCTTGCTCACCTTATTTATCAAAAGCTGTGTCATACCACTGCATATGATGCATAATGGTTCAGCGATATAGAAAGAGAAAATAGTTTTCTGCCTAGTATTTTCTTTTTCTTTTTGGTAAACAGTAATATTTCACAATTATGGTAAAACGTGCTGCATGTCATCTGGAAATAAGGAGATTGTTTGAGCTTTAGTATTAAATGTTACTCTTATTCTCTAGTCATTGCATTAATACATCTCCCACAATGCTCTTGCTCTAGCAAATTTCCCTAAATGTGATGCTTGGAAGCTGGTCATGCATTTACGTGCAGTGTGAAATTTCTTTGGGCATAATTTTACTCAGAAATGTTCTAACATCATTAATAATGTATAAGTGTAACAGACTTACATTAAAGGTAAGCCATAGACTAGGTCACTTCTAATCTGCACAATAATTCCTACATGGCAATTAGTATTACAATAAGTATGTAAAACTGTGGGGGGGGTGGATATACATGTACTGAATTTTTGGAGGCTAGATAACCTTTTGATTGATGACACGGCCCAGTTCAATTCAAGTTGCTTACTCTGGCATGGTATTAAAAATTGGTTTTCTGTACTAAAGCATACACTATTGCTGTAAGAGAAGAAGGAGGGGTAATGGATATTAGGTAGTGGAAAACCGTAAGAAAAATTTCTTACTTTAGGCAAGGCCATTTTAGGTAATTGTGATCACTCGGCATTGCAGATGTGACCGTCTCTCAGGGTCGCTTTGGGCAACTTTTACTGTGTGTGAACAGACTCTGTAAGTGGGACGTGCATCTGAAGAGTACAAAGTGATGGTTTATTGGTTAGCAAACATAAAAGACGGGTAGGATTTAATGAGCTCCTAGGCTAGGCATCGGTGTGAGTCCTGTCCCAAGCAGGACACCTGAAGAGTCTTTGCTGGCCAGGCAGCTGTGAATGAGGTGGAGGAGGACCACCTGTCACTTCTCCCTGAAACAGGTTTTCATTGCTACACTGTCTGCTGCCTGCTTACTTTTCTTCTGTGGGATTTGATGCCTTTTCACGTTGGTGTTTTTCCTCTTGAATCCTTAAGCCAGTAACAATTCCAGTGTCACCAGTCCTACCTTTGTTTGCAGTTTTACCTTTCTGATCTTGCACGGCTGTACTCTGTGCTTTTTCCAAGGTCCTTCTCACAGCTTGGCAATTTCCTTAGAAGTACGCCTGAGGCACGGTGATGCTGCTGTGCTGTCTCAGAGCTAGACCTCGGGCCGCAGCAAGCTGACCCCTCCAGAGGGAGGTCATACAGCAGAAACATTAAATGCTGAGGTCATATGTTATCAGACGTCAGATGAGGAACTTAAATGAAATTGATTATTCTTGAAATTGTAAGTGCCACTGTTGATGATTTTTGGGAGTCTTATACAGCTTTAATGTTTTTTAAATAATTTGCAAAAACTTATTTTAATGCTGAACATTTGCTTTGTGGCAGTGCTTCTGTTACAACTATTTGAGGTGTTAATGTGTTATGAAAAATGCAGTCTGAACAGGCAGCAAACACTACTCCTTGCCTTAAATACTCAGTTCACATCTCCTACAAATCTTTCAGAAGACTTTCCAGATACACAGCCCGCAATTGTCCTTTCTTCTGTTCTAGGTAATGGGCCCCATCATGATCGAAGTTGTGTTTACAATCAGAGCAACATAGTAGATGGAGTTTACTGCCTCCCAATAGCACACTGGATTGAAGTCTCTGGACATACCGATGAGATGAAACATACAACTGACTTCTATTTTAATATTGCAGGACATCAAGCTATCCATTACTCCAGGTAAAAGGAAAGTGCAGGGCTTGCTGGTGTCAAGTATTCAAACAGAAAATCTGTACCAACATGATGTCAGCAAACTTTGAATTTGAAGTGGTGAATGGCAGTATGTATGTAACCATAAAGCTTAATAAAGTTTCAACACCTCTTTGCAATTAGATGTTACTTGGTAATAAAAAAGAGAGATTCTGAGTTCAAGGATACGTGCAACCTGTACAGGTATGTTAAGCTGCATCACATCTGAAAATGACTACTGGTAATTTATGGATAAATTTATGGGGAACTGTCATTTTCAAGTGCTTGTCCACAAACACATGTAAATATGCATGTATGTAATGTGTTTGGTTTGGGATTATTTTGCTGCAGAACATCATGTGGGGAAACAAAAAGAATATATTCCAGCACCAGAACTTTAGGGCATCATGTTATCCCTCGTGTGGCAGCAACTGCAATTAGTGACAGCTGTTATAGATGTCTTCTGCTTCTGTGTATGCAAGCCTGTGTTTACTTGAGTCCAGCCGATTCCCATGGACTGTTGGGTCTAGAAAACCCCTGTGATCTTGGGTTCATGTAGCCTTATAGCTCATCTTTGAAGTACCAGATTCAAGAAGTGCTGCTAGAACTGCTGCTACTGTGTGAGGGAAAGGAGACTGAGAAGACGCAGAGGCCTCCAGACCTTGCACTGAAAGAGAGTCTGAAGTGCCTCTTTGCTGCCTCACCAGTGAAGCATCCCGGCCTGAATTAGGAGCCAGTAAGGCTCCTTCTCCAGTAAGGAGAAGATGGCACCCACCCTTTAGGGCTGCAGATAAAGCACGGGTTGCGTTTAGAGCAGCAGCCTTGGCACTAGTGGTTAACAAAGTGGCAGTGAGGAATTTGGGACCATTTGTAACTTTCCTCCTCTCCGGTTGTGGATGTGACAGCAAGTTTGTTGATTGATAATGATGGCATGAATGCTGGCAGCCCTGATATGCCACACGCAGCTGCTGGTGGTTACAGAATAGGTAATGATCCCAGAGACATACGTATTTTTTTAAGAAATCGTACTGCGTTGTACTTTCATTAGGCCTTAGCATTGCTTTGCTTGAATTTCTCCATTTCACCTACTCCAACCCCATGGTCTTGTCTCCTCTTTCTACTTTTTTGTCTCTACCCTCACACAGTGTAGGAAGCGGAATTGTCTTTTTCTAATTAGAGTTGCAGCGTGTGAGGGAAAGATTTCTTCTCTTGGTATCTTTTGGAATAATATGGATTCATAAACTCTGTTAGGCATATGTAGGTATTCGTGTGGCTTGGTACTTTTTCCCTGAGACCCCCTCAAGCTATATAATATTCCTGACAGACTATACTGTTATCTGTATCTTAAGCATCTGTTTCCAACACCCTATCCGAGAAAAGATCTTGTTAATTCTAAAGCAGACTTGTCAATCCCAAATAATCTTCACTTGGCAGAGGAAATTTCTGAGAAGGAAGAACAGCTATCAGAAAGCAAATATCTAAGCACCAAAGGCTAACTTATCTTCCTTTCCAGAGGCATCAGCGATCCATTTAATTCTGCTTTATCTGCATGAGTGTATGTTTCCAAGGTGAGGTAAAAAGCTGCAGATTCCATTAAAGAATATTTGGAGAAAATTTTCTGAGTTATGTTGTCTTTCCCAGGTGAGGATCTCCTCCTCCGCTCCCCTCTCACACACACATGCCTTCATTGCAAGGCAGCCTTATATATACATCTTCACTAAGTAATTCTTATCTCATCTCTTTGAGCTATATTAAGTGATCATACCCCATGACAGTCCTGTCGCATAATTATTTTTAATACTTTGAAGATATGCAGCCTTAAATGACTTTTTAATTATTGGCAGTTGGGGGCAGATTCACCATTCTGCTGATTATAACAAAGCAGCCCAAAAATACTGGCTAATTAAGATTTTTTTTTTCTTGGCAGAGCAGCTGAAGTGAGCTGATGAAAATGCCTTTATTTTTTGTAATGTATTTATTGATTCAGGAGAGTACTGTGGAGATTGATATCACCAAAAAGAAAAAAAAAAAAAAAAAAAGCAAACCACAAAACAGCCCCCAAACCAGAAGCAAAGAGCCAGTCCCTCTGCCTGTACGGTTAAAAGCTCAGTGTATGATTGGATGGTAGTTATCCGGTTAAGTTTACTTTTTTCCACGCTGTCATGGAGGCAGCAGTACTGCAGGGAGCTTTATGAGCACAAATTCTGCGTCCTGTCACCAGCCGTAGGATCTTTACAGAACAGTGGTGGCTGGAAAGAAGTGATTTATCAGTGAAACTTTTAACATGAACCCCTTCTCTACGTTCCTCCACTTAATAGGATTGCTGTGCACAAATTAGCGGGAGAGGAAAGTTTGTCTCTGTCAAAATGGCCTCCTACCTGAGCCCTCAGACTGATTTTACTTGTTGTCTGTCTAATCACAACAATTAGAAACAGTTGCTCTGAGCTTTGCTACCACCTTGCTTCTTCATAAAACGTGCTTAAACTTTAGATAGGCTGCAGCGGGATGAGAAGAGCCTGCTTCCTGCTGTTGCCCAAAATCATTCTGAATCATGCTGAGGCTGATGGCAACGCTCTGAGGAATTAAATTTTTCTTACTGAGTATAAATGTATGTGTTCATAAATCAGTGAACTTATGTTTAAACTTATGTTTAGAGAACTCACTTTGTGTTGGCCATTCAGGTTGGCGAGTATATGATGCGTTTTTTAAGCACAGCAGGATTTGAATTAACTTTTTAAAAGTGTGATACGGAGTTTACCCACACCTACAGAGTCATGACTGGTACTTCTGTGGCGTTAGTGTTCACTTGTTTTGGACATGTAATGACACCTATCACCAAAATCTGATTCAGGAAGAGGTAACAGTTCCTTTATCTTTTGTGTTAGAAATTACTGCAATAAGATGCCTTCAAATTGCAGAAGAGTTCACTTAGGACACAGTAATTTTCCAAAGCAGATTAGAGTTATTGTAATCTTTTCTGGGAGAAGATGACTGCAGAAAATTTGTAAATCTGCAGCATGTTAGCTCTGTTTCAGTTCCATCTGTGAAAGGTGGAACTTCCTAATAATAGGTGTTATATACCTTATTATTTATATAAAAAGTTCTGCAATTCTCAGAAAGGCATTGCGTAAGAGCAGGAGAGGGAGTGACACCTGAAATTTCAAAATCCTTAAATAATATGTTGGAGACATTGATGCTTGATGGCAGAATTAGGTGCTACGGGAATGAATATCACCGAGAGGAAAAGCCATCTAGTTAGTTTTCTATTTTCAGACTAATTTTAGGTTCCTAAATCCACCCCTGGTAAGTAGTGAGTTCCAATAGTTCTTGCCTACTCATTTGAATATGATGTATGACCACCACCTCTTCATTTTAGGACATATATTTTGATGCCATCTGTCGTGTCTAATTTTTAATAATAGGTGTTTCAAATTTACTGTCTTCATAACTATAATTTTAGTCATTGTGTGTGCTTTTTGTGGGTCGTATCTCCTAAATCTGATGAAGAAAAATATTTTTTACATGCTTTGCAAAGCAAATGTAGCTAAACTAGATTCTGTAACTGAATTTCTCAGACAACGATAGCTAATCTCTAGCTGAAGTATTGTTATGGCTGCTAAACATTTTAGACGAAAATACACAATCCGCTTTAAATGTAAAAGAATGTAATGGGGGAGTCACTACATGAAAGTAGCTGTGGGTCTTGACAACAAGATTTTCAGGGTACAGTTTTTTGCACTTAAATATTAAGGCCATTAAATATTAATATTTCATGTTTATGGAGCAAGTGGGATGTTCCTGTAACTGGATGTAATCCAAAAAATTGTAAATTTGGCTAATGCATTGCTATCATTAGTGTTGAGGTCCCTAAATTTTTCCGTAAGACAAAATAAAGCAAAAGATAAAAGAAAATAAACACTTGTGCTTGGAAATACTATTTTTGTTTGTTTTTTTCTTGATGGTTGAAAATTAAACTTAATTTATGGTACAGTGATTCCACATGCTTTGTAGCTTGTTGGTAAGACAGTTTTGTTTGGCACTGCCATAGTAATGTAGGTTGTAAGTGTTAAGTGGGGATCATCAGGAGAGTCACGTAAAATATATACTCCTGATTTGTACTAAAAAGTTAACGCAGATAGGTAAGTGGGTGAGGAGTGAGCCAGGGGAAAATCCAGATGCTTCTTTTTTACCTTCTTGAGGCACTAACGCAGTATTCTGCCAACGAACACTGAGTTTCCTTTTGTCTCTACTAATTCTTCTGTGAAGAAAAAGAGCATTTACTTGATTGACATGCATCTTTAATTGGGGTGGAAAACAAGAATCTAGTTGGGTATATTTTTGCCTGAGAATCACTGGAGAAGGGAAATAATGTAAGTTCTGTTAACTTATTTTGGTCGTTCAAGGTGCAGTTATTGCTGTTTGAATGTTAGAACACTGCTGCGATTGATGAACTTAAAGGTATACTTAAAGACATCTGCGGTAGGACTTGGCTTGAGATTAAGACTGCTAAATTTGTATGTCTGTATACAGCAATTCAACTCACTGGTGACTAGATGTCTACTTTAGAGTGAATTGAAGAATGGAATTGGTCTCCAGACTCCACTGATGATGTTGATGAGATCTCTGTTGATTTAAAATGAGACTTTAAACAGCCTGTGTGGTTGCTTGAATGTCTAGTGTTATTTGAGATGCTCTGGAGTTTACTGTCTGGCCTCCAGCTGTTGCACTACAGGAACATGGTTTGTTATAGCTCTTTGGCCGTACCAGATGTTCCAGATGCTATAGCACATCTCGGATGTCAGTGGAAAGCTTGTCTTTAGGTAATGCATTGAGCATTGCTGTGCCTGAAGACACCTGTTTTTTAGATAACCAGGGCCAGGTGTCTTCATCTGGATCTTGTACCCCTTCCCTAGCCTATATTAATGAATAATGTCCATCTCGATTCCATATGAAGTCAGAATTACTACTGAATTATGTGACTGGAAAAAATACAAGAGAGAGCACTTTTATTTATTTTTACTCTTCAACTTCACTTCTGACTTACTGGTTTTAATTAATTTACAAAATAAAATGTCCTTCTGTTTTGAGTGTAATTCTGAAATAATTTTTTTATTAGTGAATTATAAAAAAAGCTTTAAAGAGGAAGCTGTCACCCCCCCCCAAGAGTGCAGTGAACTATACTACTGTAGTAGAATGCTGAACTGATACTTTATGCCTACGTTATGAATTAAGAGCAGAGGTGATGATGTCTATGGAGATTACCATAATTAACATTAAAAGCTGGGAGCTAACTGTCCCCTGTGCCTAAAGAATACTCGTGGTAACAGTATTAGAAAAAGAATAAGAAATAATGAGCTCTGGAACAAAAGTCTTCAACTGTATTCTAGTAAAATAATCCTGATTGAAAATAGTTAACATCAATAGGAATTTGGCCTTTGATTTCAGTATTTGGGGCTCTAACTGTAAAATTATCTGGCTGTTTTATACATTAAATAATGCAAATATTCTAAGGCACATTTTGTGATATGTTTCTCCCATAAACTAGGACATTTGACCACTCATTTGAATTTTGTTTTATTATACTGAGCTGTAGTCTTAAACTAGTCTAAATTAGAGCCATTGTTTACTTACCAATGGGAATCATCTTTTACAGAATGTTTTAAATGACTTCTATTTTTGTGTCCCTTGTATATCTTCATTTTTTTCTATATTGCCCTCAAATGGAGCTGTGAAATGCTTTTACTAGTCTCTGCTGTGAAGAAAATGGGTTTCAAACCAGTGTAAGAAGTGACTTTTAAGCATTTTTTAATTTAAGTTCTTGAAAATTAAGAGTGAGTGTGAGGGAATAGGAGCAAGAGTGGGAAGACAAACATATTACGTCATCAGATTTTCATCCATTTTTAAAGTCCTTATTTGTTTACATTTATTTAATTTGGATGTATCCCTGTATTGGGTAACAAATGCATTTTTCTTCCACATTTGTTGCCCACCCAAACAAAAAGTTTCTCCTTTCATGAACTCCGCACACTGCACCCTCCATAACAACAGCTAAAAACTTGAAAACTGATTCTGCTTTTCCAAGTTTTGTGATTTTGCATGGGCAGGATGGCACCTGGCTGGGATAACCTAAGCCATGCCATCAGAGAGTTAGCTACAAATCACAGTCCCGTGAATTGTGCACAGGAATATAGTTAGGATGTGCCAGCAGCGCCGTCACAAACTGTGGCATGAACTGGATCGAGGGAAGTCACTTTTCTGTCATTTTGTTTTTCTATTAGCAAATAGGTGTTGTCAGCACAGCTCTGGTTCCCTTGCTGTGACCTACCACCTGACAACTAGAAAGAAGCTTGAAATGGGAACTCCTGGATCTCAGCTACTCATTTCTATTCACATATCTTGTATGTGCCGTAGTAACAAGCAAAATCTGGCATTAGAACGGGTGGTGTAAATCTTGCCAGAAGAAAAAAATCCCAGAGCTTTTAGATTAAAGATTTTTGCATGGCTGTCATCAGTGTTTGAATTCCCAGTATTACTTCTGTTACAGTGTCTGATCTGTTAAATCTGATGAATGGTGACTAGCTAGCATGCTGCCAGGTTTGTTGTGTACTGCAGTGGCTGAGGGACGCAAAATATTGTCTAGGCATTGGGATGACACTGTTAAAATAATGGCAGATGAATGGTAAATTATCTCTGTAAATATGATAAAATCGTGTAAATATGATAAAAAATGATTTTGGAAACAAAAGGGACTGAAAACCAGCAAACCTGTGAACTGTTAATATTTTTATGTCAGCAGTTTTTCAGATGGTAGACATCATTAATATTCACCAGCTTTTTGAGTGTTTTCTCCACTTTCTATAAAACCACAATGTATGCTGTCAGCATTATTGATAAAATAATAATTTTGAACAGTTCATATAGACAGTCTAAACAGCATAACATTTTATAAGTGATTTAATGGGGAATTTTATATTGCTTTAGGGTATAGAGCAATTAGAATAATTCTTGATGGCAAATAAGAGCAAATCACACTGATAGTGAATTTCACTTTTGATGAAAACCAATATATTTCTAATGGAACATGGAATATTTTAACCATTCAGAAATTACTGACTCCTCCAGATAATGCCTGGCACTCATCTGTACTAGGGAGAAATGGCTTCCATGGCACCTTCATTATGTCTTGTTTGCCTTTGTTATACTCATGAGGGAAAGCAGGGTCGTGAAGTTCTTTCCATTCCTTCTTCCTGCAAAGAAAGATAAAGGAAATCTTTTGGATGTTACACACTTGAAAAAAGTTTTTATTTCCCCTAATCACAGTCTGAATCATACTCGGAAGTAATGTCAAAGCCCTTCAAACTGCCATGTGGCTTAGCCAAGGAAGAACCAGCGGGCTTCCCTAAACTTTGATGGCTAGGGAAGTGGTATGGATATGCATTAGCTTCCTATGGTAGTATTGCTAAAAACCCTAACGAGTAATGCTCTAGGCAAAAGAGAGCATTTGCAGCAACAAAGCTCTTACTGTACTTTAGTCTCCAAAGTTAATACAATTTTGTCTGTTGCTGGGCTGGGCTTTATGAGCTCTGTGCAGTGCCACTGCTGGACTGTCAGCATGTGCGTGCCAGCAGGAGGAGGAATGGGACCACAGCCAGAGTCCTGGTGCTTGTAACACCACATCGGCACAAAGCTCTGCAGGGCAGCAATTATTAGATGTGTCATTCCTCTGGAAACCACATAATTTATATGTATAAATTGAGCATGGCTCAATGTGCTTCTAGTCAGCTAGGTGAATTTGGCAGATTTTAAAAATTTTTAAAAATAATTTAAAAAGCCTGGTAGGAAGTCCATAGCTGAGTTGGACCGAGCGTTATGAGATGGCAGAGGGAGAGAATGCTGCAAAGACCGGCTGCTGCTTCGTGGAAGCAACTGGCTTTTATTCACATACAGGGAACTTGTGGCTTGCAAGGTGCTTTAGAAGAAAAACTGAAATGAGGGTTCAGTTCAAAAGAGCTAGTAAATTAGCCAAGTAATTTCTAAACAGGGAGTAGGCAACAGGACACAGTGAGGTAAAGGGGAACTCAACATGCTGCCTGGATAGTCTTGTGAGTTTTATCTGGACTTTTTTCTGAATTTATCATTCTGCTGTTCATATGTGGCATTTGGAATGGGCACTTGACTGAGAATTGTTTATTTAGAGCGGTGATTGTTCAGGAATGAGCATGTCTAATAAAATGGCAGCAAGCAGAGACTGGCTGTTGATGGCAAGATGAACGCTTTTCATCAGCTGGCTGGTAATGGGTAATGTTTGCTTAAAACTACTGCTGCTCTTTAAAATGGATCTTCTCATAGGTGTGTCACTGCACAAAAAGATTTCCTTACTTCTTAAGAAAAATTTAGAGCTCTGTGTCATTCTGGGAGCAAAAACCAGAATGAAGACTGGGAACCCTCCATGAAAAAACCTTGAGGAGTAAACATACTTATTTGTTCTGTCTTTCTCTGTGGGATATAACAGACAAATGTTGATAGTGTAGTAAATATGAATTTTATGTGGGGTATCACTGTTAGGGGGCAAAAACTGCTGTTGCTTCTAATTTCTCTTTCTGTTTTACTGTTCCTCCCTATCCCTGGTCTGTATTTCTTCTGGAGGTCTTCAGCCCTTTTTCCTGACTCTCTACTCTTTAACATTCAGGCTGTCAGTGAAAGAGTAAAGTTCTGTCTCCATTGGAAAGCAATTTGCCGGCGTTGCCAGCTGTGAACAAAATCGACTGAGACTGTGAAATCCTGGGCAATTTAGCTCACAGCCAGGATGACGGGGAAGGGGCAGCATCGCTCTTTCACCAAAGATGATGTTCCAGTTGTCTTGCAGATATTTATTTCCTGTTATCTTCTATGTGCATTTATTAGGTGCCCTGTAATCACTGGCATTTCTTAATATAGTTTATCTAAAGATAGCAGAAGCTTTTTTTCAAAAGCAGAGATTGTGTACTCAAATTTATTGCTATTCTGTGTACCAGGAGGGAGTGAATTCAGACATTTGGTTGTTATCAGAAGAACTTTGCTAAGAAAACTCAAAAATTTACAACTGGTGAAACTGCTGGACCAGGAACTTGCGTTTGTAGTGTAGATCCACTCTGCCTACCCTTCCTGTGGTTTTTCGCAGGCACACCTCCTAGGGCAGGTTAGCCCAGCCAGCCTGCAGCTGACTTACAAAAAAACCAAAAAAAAAAGCCTTTAAATGAAAGTTTTCAGTCCCCAAATGTGAAAGGCAACACCATCTGATAGTTTATTACCACTGACTGGTTTGGTGTTTGCTGGCTCAGTGTATACTTTATTTCTGAAACAGGTAACCTGTAAGTCAGAAAGTCTGACATAAACACTGCATAGTTGTTTCAACTCAAATGAAATGGGGAAAGTGTAAAAGATACTTAATTTAAAACTGTAGTAAGCTGAAGCCATTAAGTTATGAATTCTACCTCTATCTTCAATAATTTTTGTAAATGCTGAGAGATATAAATGCAAGTTTTCATGCTTAATACTCTAGATATTTACAAGATACTTTTGAAAAAGTTCCTGCATATAAAAATATGGAGAATCATATTTAAAGGAAACTTCAGTGTAGCTCTAGTTTCTTTGAAGTCTGTCTCAGAAACACAAGTATTTTATTTCCCAAGAGGAAACAGAGATTATCAAATTGCTGCTATATTTTCCCATATATAATTTCCTTTCTGGAAGAAAAAACAAAAAACAGAGAAATGAACTGTGTTTGTCTTCCCAGGGAACATATTAAGCTGAACTGAAAATTTCTTGTTCCCTCCTTTAATGCTTGTGCTTTTGGAAATTTAATTTCAGGGAGTCAGATACATAATCTCTCCTATTTTTCAGAAGTTTAATGTATGACCTCTTGTAAACTATGATTAGAATTGAGTCAAATGTCATAGACATTGCCAAGTTATAAGAAATATGGATTTCCTCTTTATTGGTTCAATAGGCACCGGGGTTTGTAAGTTTAAATGAAATGTCTTTTTTCTTTGATGTGAAAAACCTAATAATAGAAAATATGATTTTAAGCATGCAAGAGGAAAGGGGGAAATATAAATTTCAGTTTTAATACAAAGACAAGAAAATGTAGAATATAAATAAGATCAATAATGAAGTAGAATCTTTATCTTCCTCCCTTCCTCCCTCCCCACCTGCCTTTCTATAAATTAAAGTATTTGGGTGAAGAGCAGCAGGAATAGGATGGTAGCATTCATGCATAAAGTCCATTTGTCAGCTGTGGGCCAGCAGCAAGACTCTCCATGGCTCTGTCTTCCAGTTCAGGGGCTGGATGCTAGATGCTAGTGTATATGTGTGGGTGTTGGTGGGCTTCTAGAGCCCCTTTATTTATTTATTTATTTTATTTATTTATTTATNTTTTCAAAACTCTCCAGAACAGTTATATCCAGTGCCTTCACTCTCCCAAGGTGAAGATCTAATGAGGAGGATATGCAACTTCCCTAATAAAATAATTTCTTTAGTGTTCCTTCTTTCTGCAGTCAGGCTGCCAGCTCGAAGGGTTGGCCGTGTGTAGACCATTCCTAAACACAGCATTAACTACTGCTTTCATTGCATAAGACTGAATTTCTCAGCTTCCTGTAATACTGAGTTTCTTCAATCTGGTGAGGTGAAAGGAGGAAAAAGCTTCTCAAATCTATTTGTGGTCTAGTTAATAAGGCTGTCCAGTATAAGTAATGTTTTACAAATTTACAAAGCTAATTTTGGCTGAGAATGTAAACACATTTATAGAAACTTCACTAAGAGCAGATCACTTTAATACCTTCGTTCAAATGCCTGCAATTTCAGTTTCCAAGCAGGTGAAATGATATTGCTAGGAAAAGAAAGAAATCTGAAAAGAAAAAAAAAAAAAAGGCAGTTTAAAAAAATAGGCAGCCCTTGGTAATTCTTGTCAATCTTTGGGCTCCAGTAAAACCAGCAGCATTGCTCATTTGTAAAATTTGCACCAAATGATTTTTTTCCCCTTTTGACATCCAAGGCTTCTTCAAGAGATCCCACTATACTTTGCAGTTTTGTGTTAAGAAGACTTACACAGTCCTTCTGGGGCCTCTCAGTAGCTCCATTACAGTCTCAGCCTCAACCTTTGAGGCTGGCAACTCATCCACCAGGGTTATTAATTTTATGTTTATAATCTAGTAACCAGGTATGTTAGCTAAAATGAAATTTTCTGACAATTTTATTATACCAGCACCATGCAGCTGTTGTCCCTTTGATCTGACTTCGTTGTGGGAACACATTCTTTTAGATATTTATATAGTTGACTGTGGTGATGCATTGATTCAGTTTTTCTCAGTATTTCTAGGATGTTGTCCCCCAGCCTGTGTTACTCTCGAATGTGTCTGTCCCTCTTTAAAATTAATAGAAATGAACTGATGCAGGTTTAGAGATTCTGGATAAATGTCTTAACTGGATTGAACACAGATACATAGCCCATCAAGACTGTTGTGTTTGCATGGTACCACAAGGGATGGATGTGCTTCTTCCTCTGACTGTTGCAGTTCTGAGGGGATTCCAGTATTCTGTACATGTGCGTATCACGGAATCACAGAATCAGAGAATGGCAGGGGTTGGAAGGGACCGCTGGAGATCATCTTGTCCAGTCCCTCTGCTTGCATAGGTACGCCTAGAGTAGGGGGCACAGGACTGCATCCACGTGGATCACAAGGCCACCTTTCAATAAACTATGCTTGGCAATTATGTAATTTTTATTAATATGTGCTTGTTTCTGAACCAGTGGAAAGCATTTCCATTGGATCTGAAATGCTGCATTTTGAAAAGTGGGTTTATCTTTTATTATTTTCACAGTCTAGATTTCTAAGCAGCTGCTAATATGTAAACTCTGAGAGACGACAAAAGATATTTTTACTAACGATTCCTGAAACTTCTCGGGCACTAACTTAAAGTTCATCTGTAGCAGTTTAAGTCAATTTTGTTAAGATGCTTTAACTTAAAGGTGCCAGCAGTGGCATCTTTCCCATTGCTAAGCATTAATGTTAGAAATTCTCATTCCTAATGCCAAGAGATTCATGGCTCATTACGACCTGGCTTAGTTTAGCAGCCTGTTGTTCTTGTGTTTCCAAGTATTTGTTCTAATTCAAAACAAATGGGAATGTTGGCAGCCTAACAGAGGCATATGTAGGAAGTAACCATTGGCAACCATGGTTGCATGAGACAAGAATCTGTAATTGGAGCATTTAAGTATTAATCCTCACAAGCCAATGGAGGAGTCCTTTCCACGTTGTTTGGTACAAGCCTTGGAACCTGATTCTCTTCTCAGGCTGTATTTTCATAATTGGCACGTCGTTTGCTTCAGATAATAATTATACAAATAAAAGTATGAGAAAAGTCATTCCCTACAAAGGCAAATCCTGCTTTCCGCTGCATGCAGTGTGCTCCTTAGGCATCAGTAGAAGTGTTACGTGTATATTTGAAAGTAAACTCTAACTAAGCCCTATAAGGCTAGATCTGGCCACTCTGTCCAACAAGGCATTGGTGTGCTTATGAATGATTACTTTCTTATCTTCACAGTAGAAATACATAGTGAAATATGGCATAAGATATTTCCCTTTGAATATGAGGAGGATAAAATTTTATCTTCCACAATTTAGTTTCGGCCATGTACATAAAGTCTTGTGTGACCAAGTTTTTTTAGATCATATCTAGAGTGGAGATAAAACAGATTATAAAAAAAGGTATAAGATATAAATTCATTGGCTTTAAGCTTTTTAATGGAGTGAGGTGAATGAGAGGGGAGAAGATTTTATAGTGTCGGGTTTTTTCCTGTATAGATTCAAATGTACTGCAAGCTTAACAAGAGCAATTCCACTGAATTTATTGGAGCATGCGCACTTATCTGAGAGACAAAATCAGATAAATTTGATCTATTATTGTGTCAGAAGAACAAAGATGGCTTACAATCCCTTTTGCACTCCCATTTCTCAGGGAGGAGACAAGTCTGGAACATGTTCTAGTCCTGGCATGGAAGAGGACAGCTGTATCAGGCTGGTTTATTTGATCTATCAGTAATTGGCCTTTGAGGTAATGGTGCAATCCCTGTGCAATTCTGCAATTCTTTGTTGCCTTCTTCACAGGAACTTTGTGGAATCCCTAAGGTTTCTCGTTAGGTGAACTTTACATCCTCTTTGCAACATGAGTGGAATGGGAATAGCAAATTTGGTTTGGCAAACCCATTTAAAAATCAAAATAATGTAACATTCTTTTTTGTTTCTGTGTCGGGGGTTCCCTGACATAAGATATGCCTTAATCACAAACTGCAGTGAAAAGCAGAGATACCTGAGCTAACCTGGAATGAATGAGGGCATTTTCCACAGGCTGTGTAGCTTTTATGACACTGGAGTTGGAGCAAAACAAATTTGCTTGCAAGCAACTCTGTGCTACCATAGCTTGACTACTTTGGTGTCTGAGATAGACAGCATAGTTAAATGAAGTCTGAGAAAGAGGATATATTACTATTTGTAAAAGACTTTCAGGAATTAGTACAAGAGAGGAAGAAGAATTATTGAAATTGAACCTGCTTTAAGATCAAATGCATATTAATTGCTTCTGAATGAATTTAGGGTGTAAATTAGAAAGAAGTTTCTGACATCAAAGGAACAATGTCTGAATTCTGGCATGACCTTTCAAACACGGCAGGGAGGACAAGGAACCTAAATTGTTTCAAGATGGAGCTTGATAAATTAATATAGGTAGTGAACCCCGAGATGGAAATTAAAGTTCATGATTATAGTGTCATAGATCACAGTCTCAAAGAGACCTCAGAAAGCATCCAATCCATTTCCTTGCTCTAACTTAGTCTCAGTTACATTTAAATTATTCCAGGTTTATCTAGCCTGATCTTAAATATGATCTCATCTCAGTGATGAGATTCTATAGCCCTGTCACACTTCCATTCAATTACCTCACTGTTCCTACCATTAAAAAGTTTTTCTAATCTCAGTTTAAGTCTTCC
Source organism: Sula dactylatra (assembly GCA_013389905.1). Taxonomy (NCBI): domain Eukaryota; kingdom Metazoa; phylum Chordata; class Aves; order Suliformes; family Sulidae; genus Sula; species Sula dactylatra. The sequence continues at coordinate 75,891 of WEKW01018510.1, read as the reverse complement.
TACCACAATTTAAGATCATTTCTTCTTGTACACTCCACAGCAGACTTGGAGAACAAATTAGTATCCTGCTCCTTTATAGCCATCTCTTATATGCTTGGAAACTCCTATCCTTTTTCCCAGAATCACAGAGTGGCTGAGGTTGGAACATCCCAGTATTTTCCTTTTGATATTCACCCTCAGTTCTTTCAGTCTTTTCTCTGACAGTTTGTCAGTGCTCTCCAGGTGTTCCTTCTTCCCATACCTCCTGATGATGGTCTACTAGTACTAAATACAACAGAAGGATTATTTTTTGACTCTCAGGCATAGTGCTACTGCTTATTTTTCCAAGTGTTATTTTCATTTTTGCAGTGTGGGATGTGGTCTACTTCCCAGGTCTAGGTGTTTTCATCAAATGTGTTCCCTGCTGTGGTAGGGTATAGGATGCTAGAAATGCCCTTGATCTCTTGAGCTGTCCTTATGAGATGTTTTTCTGAGTTTCTTCTAATAAAGCTTTTATGCTCCTTGTAAGGGAATATTTGGGATTGCTGTGGAAGGGGAAAATAGGCCATAAACAAAACTTTGTGCATCCATGTAGACTAAACTTCTGTTATGTAATTGACTTTAATTTTACTCATGCCGATACTTCTTATCCTGTATCCCTGGTGCATTCAAAGCTAGGACAATCCATAAAGTAAACATAGCCTACAGGCCTCCCCAGAGTCAGAATCCACGAGGAGGTTATGAATGAGGAGGAGAGCTCTGCTGTGCTTCAGCATTAGCGTGGTTGTGGTTGCTCCTTGTCTCACAACCTGAAGAATGCACCTTACCACCTGCTGTAAATGCAGATTGGTGGGTGACGAGGGGACAACCAAAGCCCTTTTGTGTCATCAAGCTGATGCTACGGAAATGTCCTCCTAAGACAGCAGAACCTGAGGGCACTGTACCACTGGAACTGCTTTGTAGCTGAATGTCTGGGTAACCTTGTATTTCAGTTATTGGTTTGATATTCTTACATGTTTTCATTTTAGCACATTGTCAGCTTGAGGTCAAATCTTAATGGCTTATTTGCTCTGCATATCAGCAAATGAAGTAGTCTGATACCACATTCATGTATAAATTTGTGAACATGGAATAAATACGATACTATTAAGCATAACACTCAGAATTCAAGGGCTTAAGAAACTTTGCATATTGCTAAGCTGACAAAGCGTTGTTCTAAAGTGATAAAAGCAGGTATTTCTTTTTAGTTGCCAAGTCTGCTCCCATGTGAGAGGCTAGATAAGTAGTCCAAATTACACCTAAGAAGAAAATTTGCCAGAGCTTAATTACTTTTCATCGCAGTGCCAAATAAGAAGAATAAGGAAAAAAAGCACCTTGGAACTACATTGTAGGCTATTTAATTCTCCTCATTTAAAGCCCTGAGGTGGAATTCTTAACTTCACAATAAACTGCACTCTTTCAGTGCTAAAGCAGAACAAATTTGTAAACGATGACTTGTGCTCTTTCTAACATTTGGCATTTAGGTAAAAGCAGGTTTTTGTTCAAAAATATAAGCAGTTTTTACAAGGTCTGCAGCTGTGTTGTTTCAGTAGAATATTGTTTTATCATTAGTTAACGCTTTTCTCTGATGACTTCTGCTAGGGTTATGGCCATTTAATCCATCTTTATCGGTAAGAGTGATCTTATTAAGCCTGGCTATTAGATCTTGGTGTTCTGTGAGTTAGACTATTGTATCATCAAACCTTGCTCTCCGGCTCTGGCCTGTAGTGCCTGTCTGCATGCTGGGCAATTGAGTGCATCAGACTGTGTTCAGTCAATCCTGCTTAAGTCAAGCCTCTCATCACAAAGCCTCTGTCAGCTTGTCTTCTGCAAGGAGAATTTATCAGGAAGTCAGCAGGAGAAGGGATTAAGACCACAGCCATTTACCCATGTGCTCTGTGCAATGTGCAACAAAATGTCAGTGTTGTAACCCCTCAGTTCTGTGTTATTATTTCATTGGTGAGGAGGCATTTTGCTGAGAGATCTCTCTGTCCTTTATTTAAAGAGAATGTAATGAAACCAGAATTCTTGTACAAGACCAAACCAGGGAGTCCTCTGTTTTGATATCTGCCTATGTTGTCAGTATTTTGGAGGAAGATGCAAGAATAAAAAAAAAAAATTATTAAAAAAAAAATCTGCCATTTTTTTCATCTCTTAGTAGTTGCTTTACAGGTGAAACTATATGGAAGCTGAGATTCTTTACCTCTTTTATATAGGTAGGGACAGTTCATTTGTTCCCCCCCCCCCAATTTATCTTTAAGCAGTTATCCAATTCCCTCTTAAATATGCTAAATTCCTACTCTGCCCTCATATGACAGTATATTCACAAGAAATAGCCGGCATCTCCTGTATTTTGAATGCTTTCATTTTTCTGTATCTTTTTTAATACAATAAATTAGTTAATAGAAAGTTCAAAGTTGGAGTGCATAGAATGGGATCATTGATTTTTAGAAGGTTACTATAAATTTTTTGTAATTATCAGTTCAATTCTATGTACAGGCTAATATTGCCACTTTGACCTCTCTATAAAGCAACACTTTTAGCAAGCATCACTGCAAGCATGTACTGTTTCCCTTTCTAATTGATTATAGTTGACTTAAAACCCCGTGATGTGTGTGAGTGGCTGAGATTATTTATTCCAAGACGTATTACTGAGATGCATTCAACTGTGAATTTCATCTGCTCCTTTGCTGCATAGCATATTCATTTAGTTTTATTTGATACCACTGGCAGTTGTAACTGTAATAAAATCTTAAATAATTCTGTTTTGGCCAGATTTTACTCTTTTCTTGAGTAGGCTCGTCTCTTGTGAGAGACCTTAACTTGCAAACAGAATTCTATGTTGAATATAGGTCAACAGTGTCATGCTGTAAAAGGACAATCGGGGAACTATAAATAGGGATATTGCCTTTGAGGCACAAGTAACTAACCGTCATTTCTGCTCAGAAATGGTGAGACCTCTCTCCAGTACTGGGCATAAAATCTTAAAAAGACGTTGACCAGCTGGAGAGTCCAAAGGCAAACAGGAATCATCAAATGCTTTGAATATGTGACAAGCAACTCTGTGTGTGTGTGTGTGTTTGTGTGTGTGTGAAGAATACAAGGCTCTGTGTGTGTGTGTATTAGTAATTTTCAGATAGGTAAATGGATTTTGCAGAGTGGAAAGGAATAATCTGTTCTTTGTGTCCATTGTGGAGACAAGAAGAAGTCACTGTGACCTGTGACTGCGCTATGCATGTTGAACATCAGGAAAATATTTCTGAAGGCAAGGATAGTCATCAGTGTGCTTTCTACGTATCACACAATATTTGAACGTGTCCAGGTCTTCCACTGGAGAGCAGAATTTGGTTACTTGAAAATCTTTGTTTGTAAATGCGTTTCGGGACATCAGATAGCAATCTAAGTAATGTTCCTGATTTTCTGTTTCCACCATTCTCTGAATACCACCACTACTTTGGTTAATTATAGGGAAAGACAGTAATAAAAACTTGGCAAACCCATCAGATTCTTCGGTAAATACAATTGTTATTGTGAAATACAGGAGGGCTCGTTGTGGACAACACCCTTTAGGCTACAAAATCAGAATAAACAAACGATGTATATCCCAGTGGTCTTGCAGATAGCACAGCTGTGATGTTTGCCCACTAAATAATCATTGGAGAAAAAGGTCATAAAGCATTGATTTTTTTGTAAGCAAGAGTACTACCCAGTTTTTTATTTATCTGAGGAACACTTTAGTCACTCCTGATTCAATCAAATGCTAGAAAACACTCTTTTGCTCTCCCGTCAAGGTAACTTATTGTATTAGATGTTTCCTAAAATACCAAGAGAATTACATATGTATGAGTCTCTGGGAAAGCCTCTGAAGGAAGGATACTAATGTTCTTGTTCTTGAAAGAATATCCTCATATTGTCACAAGGTATTAGTGATATTGCCATTTCTCTTTCCCCGCTGCGGAGTTTTGTGGGTATTGCTCATCTCCAGCCACTCATCAGCGTCTGTTAGGGCACTTCAGCTTACATTCGCCACCTTGAAATGCTCTGATCATTGCGGCAGATCCCTGTGGCAGAAGCCTGACAGCGGTCACTCTTTCAGGTTAGGATGGGGTTTGCTGTAGGGCTAGCATGCGGGAGGTAGGGCAGTGAAGCAGTTGTTGCAGTGGCCTTTCGCTAATCCCTCTGGTCAGTGGGAATGCTCTAGCTGGTTATGCTGGAGTTTGGGCAATTTTGTGAAGCTCCCTTCCTGTACCAGTATGTGGGATTGTGCCTTGAACATAATGGAAAAACACAATTGTGCTTTATTGGATTTCCTTCAGGTTGCCATGGAATCCACTGGTTATTGATATTTCTTAATAAATGAACTGAATTTAATTTATAGCTTAGGAAATCCAGAGCCTGTGTATTAGAACTTTTCTTACATGTCTTCTCTCCCTTAGAAAGTTAGCATGCAGGAGTGTGAGAGAAGTGACAAAGGAAACAACTTCAAGGTGTAAATCTTAATTTCTGAAATTTTGGGTTAAACCTTGCTTGCTGCTTCGGAAGAAATGCATTTTCTGTTAATAATGGGAAATACTCTCACTGCATTCTAGACCAGAACATGGATGTGAAACAACTACTAAGTCAAATCTCTTCAAACTATCTCACTGTTGAAACACAGTTGAAGTGGTTATTTGCTATGTAATATATTTGTCTAAATTGGACTCAGTTACCATATACTGAGATCAAGCATGTTGTCGTACTGAAACAGGGGCTGTTAAGGCTAAAGACTGTGTTTGCGTAGCTGGTATGTAACTTGCTGTGGATGCAGCTGAAACACAGGAAACAACAATAATAATTGCTTCCTGGATTTGAATTTATGTTTTTTGACGATCTTTCAGTAGTAACATAGCAGGATTTAATCATTGTCAATTACAGGTCGTAATTAAATGCCAGTAGGAACTTATTACTGTGATAGTGGACTGGAAATAGCTACCTGATGATTTAAGGGCTGTTTATAGGAGTAACTGCTCCTGAATAAACAAAACTTCTCTTATCTGTCTCAGAGATTAATATTGGAAAAGACCATAAGAAATGCATGGCAGACATTTTGAGGATCTTGCTTTTGTAGTAGATTGGCTTCACTTTTTTGTAGCTAATAATGTTTGCAAAGTTGTATGTTCAACTGCAGGGATATATTGTATAGTTTGTGGATTGCATGTTCAAAACAGAAGTTTATGCAAACAAAAAAAATTAAAGCAGATCACTAATAATTTGTGCATGTAAATAATCCATTGAAGATACCATCAGTTTAATTGCATATGCAGATTAAAAATCCACATTTGAAAACAAGCATCTTAATATTCAGTTTATGTGAAAATCCGTTGAGACATACAACAGTTTTATGATAATTAACAATGGGAAAACCATGGAAGTCTTGGAGTATGATTTAGATAAGTACCAGAAATACGGATGTTTATCAAGTTTTCTTTCAAAATTTCTGGTTCTTCATGCCTTGAGGGACACTAGACACGTATTGTAATTCTGCATTTCGTTCCCACTAGACTCCGCAACAGCAGAGAAAAATGAGAAGAAAATTACTCACTCACTTTTGAGTTTCCTCACAGAAGGATAGTTTAAGTGGGTTTGGTTTGGTTTTTTTTTTCTGTCTTCTTTCCTCATTATAGTGATAGCTACAAAGCTGGAAGAGTTCTATGTGTTTGGCTTATTATTAAAGTAATTCAGATCTGAATCATGTGAATCTTTTAGGTCTCTCTTTTTTTGGTGCAAATTGCATGAATCTTCAGAGCTTTCTTATTCTAATCTGTGATGTTAGTAAGTTTGCACTGCAAGCTTAATGATGGATGCCTTGGAGACCTGTGCTACTAATTATGCCCTGAATTTTTCCTCAGACCATCGGGCTCTTTGTGGTAGGTTAGGAACTTGATCCCCAGCATCAAACATTACCAACTCAAATGTAATTAAATAAGAAGCTGTGTACTGCATGACATGAAAAGACTGCGCTTAGCAGTGTTTGTGTGATGATGCTAAGCAGGTTTGGAGCTGGAACACTGCTGAACTTGGCAGTTTCTTTGTTAAGATATTTTAATCGATCCCACTGCAATGTTTTCTCAATGCTAGAATTCTGCCAAACATCTGGCTGGGAAGTTGCCCTCGGCAGCTGGAGCATGTGACAGTCAAGCTGAAGCACGAGCTGGGTGTTACAGCTGTGATGAACTTCCAGACTGAATGGGACATTGTTCAGAATTCCTGGGGCTGCAACCGCTACCCAGAACCCATGAGCCCTGAAATCCTCATTAAACTGTATAAAGAGGAAGGTCTTGCCTATGTCTGGATGCCAACCCCGGACATGAGCACTGAAGGTAATGCTCAGACCACTCTTGCAGCTAAATTAATAGTAACAAACCCCTTGAGTTACTAATCTGTCACTTTCATGAGTGTGTTTTTTTTCTGTGTAAATTTTGCATGAAAATATAATGCACAAGGTGTGATTTCTGTGTGTGTTATCTCTTACAAATTATTAATATTTTCTCATAGACGGTGAGGCCATCTAAAGTACTTCATGTCTGGTAGTATATGTGTATTTGAGTTTAAAGCCATATGACATTGATAACTGCTTGACTGTTTTTGCTTTCAGCTTGAATTCAGCCCGTATAATGATAATACACTGTGTAGGTGGAAGACCGTAAGCTTGCACAGCAGGACAGCTTGCCATCCTTGCTGGTTAAAAATGGAGAGACAGTGCTGTATGTTTGTCTCTGCTATTCCCCTCCTCCAGCAAATCATTTTTCTTTAACTACAATATCCCAGTCTGATAAATCTCCATAGAGTCATTTATATAATTATTTGTAATTAATTTAGAATACCCATGGCACCTCATGTCATAACATAAATTATTATTTTTAATTTGCCTATTGGAATGCTTAGTTCAAAATCTTGTTTCCAACCGGTAGGTTAGAAAATGTACGTTTTTTCGAGTGAGTAGCCTACTAGAAGAGAGTGCTTTCAACAGACTGCTGCCACAAATAGAGAACTGTCATATCAGTAACAGGACATCAGAGAAGACAGGAGGCCTTGAAACAGGAATTTGAAAGGGCTTAATGTCAGTGCTCATCTGTGCCATGAGGAAAAGTTAGGCTCTGATGTTTGCAGCTTCTGTTCCCAGAGTAACAGAAAGAAAGGCGTCAGAAAATATGGTGTAGTCATCCCTTTGGGAGTGAGAAAAAGACTGTTCTGTGTTGTTTAACCATATGCTTAGTACACGATTAAATCGTAACAGTATTAGGTTGTCCAGGAAAATACTCTTCTGCTTTCCCTCCCTCACTTATTAGTGACATAATGGCCTTCATTACAGTGTTTTGGAAAGCAGCAGTATGTAGGTAGCTTCACAAACCTCTGGTACTAAAAAACTTTGCACTTCTGTCTTGCTAACTTTGATGGTATTTAAGATGTGCTGTTTGATGTAATTTGCTGCCTTATCTCAGTCCCTGTGAAAATGAATATGCCACACATGTTCATTGTTAATCAGAATGTATATTTAGAGAAGACTTGGGGCATTTTACAGGTTTTGTGTGATCTGAATCTATGTTGCCAGAAGAAACAAAGGTTAGGGTAGAAGGTCATTTGGAAAAAAAAGAAAAACCAAAGTATGTCAGGTTTGCCATTGTGATTCACAATGCATCAGGGTGTACAGACATTATCTCAACTGTGAACCTAGCTTTCCCAAATACAAATGAATGTTCCTTGGTTTTGACCTTAGGAAGAATACAGATGTTGCCACAAGCTGTCTGCCTCTTGCATGGGCTACTGGAGAATGGACATACTGTCTATGTTCATTGCAATGCTGGTGTTGGCAGGTCTACAGCTGCTGTCAGTGGCTGGCTGAAGTACGTGATGGGATGGAGCCTGCGGAAAGTGCAGTACTTTTTGGCTTCCAGGAGACCAGCTGTCTACATCGATGAGGAAGCTCTGATTCATGCTGAAGATGATTTCTACCAGAAATTCGGGCATCTTCGTTCCTCATGCAAAGTACAAGAGTAGAAAAGCAGAAGAGAAAAAAGAAGGTGAAGAGGAATCCTTACATTTGAACCCAAAGGACTTCGAAATCATGAGTCAAGAGTCCTGCCTCTCCTTTTCAGATTATAAGCTTGTCATAGAAGTTGTGAGAATTTTGTTAAAAAGTGCCTTTGAGGGTTTTTTACTTGCTTTCTTTAAGCTGATATGATTCATGTTTTCAAGCCTTTTTCTGCAAGTATAAGACCTAGAAACTCTGCAAAGGGAAACTAAGATTTTCTTTTAACTACTTGCCTACACTGAGGTTTTAGAGTAGATGCTAAATAAGTCATGATGTGAAATAGTCAGAGTTGGTAATATTTCAGTGACAAGAAAGAGAAGGCATTCTCAGAAAAACAGATACAAAGCTTGACTGGATTAAGGTTGAGGTTAGGATGGAGCTGATCATTGTCAAAGCTGCTGAGTTATTTTATGTGGAGTGTACATTACTGAAGTGTTTTCTAGTAATTTTGTAGATGAGTGGTATCAATGAGAAAGACCAGAAGGAAACTGATTTTTCAACTCAGTTTCTTAAACAAAAAGCTAATGTCTAACACAGTGAACTAAAATTTGCTCTCTTTGCCTATGTAGTTAATGTTCAATATCTTGAGTTATAGCTATGTTCTTTTATGACATTGGTGTTACGCTGGAATGTGGCACGAAGAGAGGAAGCAACTCCACTTACTGCAGTCTTACTCTGTTGCAGGGAAGGACTACTATTTATTACATTATCCTAGGCTGTGAGATCTCTAAGTCAAAGATATATTTTGCTCTTCTGGTCTATGCAGTGCTGTACAGTGGGCTCCCTAGGTGCCAAGTCAATCTAAGCAGTAACCACTGGGCTAAAACAGGACCTATAGGAACTGTGTGATAAGACTCTGTACATGGTTGACGCCACAGCCTCTGTTATTGACCTAGATGAATTTCTTCACTATAGCAAAAGTCTCTTCTAGCACAAGCAGTGTGTGGATGTTCACAGCTGCTAGATTTAGCCAAGTGAAGCAAATATTTTCCTCTATAGGAGCAAAGAGCAGCTCTGTGGAGGGTTTCTCAGGAGCCTAGCCTCAGTAGGCTAATGTTGGCTTTGTGGATGATCCCTAATGTTTTCCAGTGCTGCTTAGTCCCTTAGCTAAACTAAGCAGTGGCACCAACAGCTTCCGGCCCTGCTCAGGTAAAACCGGTTTGCTGTAGGTTAAGTCCAAGAGAGAAGGTAGAGAAAGCATTTCCTAAGGAACAGACAATTAAGGAGGTATAAACATAAAGAAACCTAATTTCTATAGGTTTATTCTTCAGTGAAATCTCGTTTTTTTTCCATCCAGCTTGACCCTCCAAAGACCCAGTCATTACCAGAGTAGTTTAGCTGATATATATTGGTTATCTGAATACTTAATGGAGAAACTATTAGCTATGAACTCTTTCTGGAGAATGGAATAATATAATACATTTTATTTATCCTATACTTCAATCATCTTCAAAAGGAAAACTGCTTATTTAAGTTATTCTACATGTGTGATTTTGATCATGATTTTGTTTCTTATATTATCCTTTGAAATAACACCGCCTGTTTAGAAAATGGATGAGAAAAGTTCTCTATTAAATAAAAACATAATGACAATTTCAGCAGCCCATTTTGTCCTATGTCTTTGGCTCCCAATTTCATGAATATCAAAAATGGTCATGACTGATATTTCTATATAGAGGTGGGACCAGCCACTTCAATGGTAGCAGCTCATTTCTTGTCTGCTATGCTGTGTCAGTTTTGAGGAGGAAATCTCAAAAAACAACACAGCAAAGATGCGTGGGTGGTATGGCACCTCTGCTACGTCAAAAGACCAAAAAAAAAGGTTTGTTTCTCCTAGCCCAATGCAGAGAGCAGAGGGAGTGTGTCAGTGCTGTTCTCTGGCTGTTGGGCTCTTGTGCAAATATGCAGAGCTACAGCTAGGCACCTGTGAGCACCCAGGAGTTACCTCCTTTTGACTGACTTTAAAGTAAAAATGGTGAGCTTTTGCTACCATATGCCTCTCAAAATCAAGTGCTGAGAGGAGAAGGGTGGCATAAGAAGTAGAGAGTAGAACTCGTTTAAGTTTTACATTTTAGTTGAGATACATTTGAAACCCCAAGCTTAAAATGAGTTTCCAAGCATCCCTGACTGACAGTCCTTTCCATCAGATGCAACTTGTAATATATGTTGGGACAAGTACTTGTGGTTGTACTGCATGAAAACAGCTTGCCAACATCATGTTAACAAAGAATGTAAAGAGATCCCATGGCTTGCAGTCCCTTTGTACCTATTTGTAGCATATTTTTTTTCCTCATTGACACCTTCCTGCCTTCCGCTTTGAAGGCCACCCGGTTGAGTAACATTCATTCAAAACCCTGCCTGTTGAATATAACTAGGAATTTATAAAGAGATCATTGCAAGAGGCTACAGCAACAGAAAAAGCAATCATATAAAAATATTCCATTACTCCAGCTGTAAAATGACATGATAAATCTGCCTCTAGGGATTATCTAGTACAATTCCAATTTGTAATAAGTTCTTATGCTGATTGGATCATTAGCTGTTTCCACAGACTAGCCTCGATGCATTTTGGATGAAAGGATGAAGACAGTCTGTTGTTCATATACTTATTTCCTTGCTACTTTAGTCATAGAAGTGCTACAAAATTTAGAGAAGAACAACTCCTATAGAAAGAATTAGAAACAGTTCAACAGGTATTTTAAAGTGGGCCCAGGAAGACAAACTAATACATACACAATAACAGAGGCCAGGTAGAAATATTTTTGATAACTCATCACTGAAAAGCATCAGTTGGGGAAAATGGTTTTCTGCTGGTATGAGCATCAGTATTCTCTGCCCTGTTACAGCCAGGTTTTTACCTCTGTTAAACTGAAGAAGAAAGTAGAATTTGCTGCATGGAATGGGACCATTTATAACTCCAGGTACTTAGGGTATCTCCAAGTCATCATTAGGCCAAACAACAGTGTATATATTCTTTCCCAGGGCTAGCACTCCTAGCTCTTACAAGTGATTTTGTAACAAACACAGCGCCTTGAGAGATGGGTTGGGCTTTGAATGGTATATTTTAACGAATATTTTTCCTTTTGACATCAGAAAAGTACTAATGAGAATCTTCTGAGTGACATTTTTTAGGTAGGCAATGCAGCCTGGTGAAAGGAGACTGGGCTGGCTGGCACGACTCTTGAATACCTTCCTTTGTCCCTTAGTCCTTACTTGTTATTTCACACTTTGAACTTTGGTCCCTTTGGCATTTGTCTGCTCTAGTCACTTCGGTTTTAAGTTCTTGGTCCTGCCTTCCTGTTTGTACACCATCAAGCACAGTGAAGCTCTGGATGTGGCCAGGACTACAGGTTTTATACCAGACTGTACTCTACAGTAGTTGGAAAGTCTCACAACTGGCAACTGAGCTGTGTGTGCTGCACAAAAACATGTGCAGAACAGTGTCTCTGCTCTGGCGTGGAACTGAAATTTGTTACTGCCAGCCAAGTCCTCTTGGGCAAAGATAAAGGAAAAAGACAGGCTGTAAGTTCTGCAGAAGCTCGTAATAAAATCCCTATTTAAAACAAGAATGCAAAAAGTCAGACTTACTCTATTATGTACTATGATGTCCTTTTTGAGTTCTAATTTATAAAACCCACTGACTTTACTGGTCTGTAATTGAGAAAAAAATTTGATTTGAAGTAGTCAAAGGCATTTGCCGTAACTGTATTACCCTGTTGCTTTTTTTATTCTTCATCATTAAATTGCAGTGAGAAGTTTCAAACCAATGACAGAGTTAAAAAAAAAAGAATAATATGATTCTTTAAAAAATACACTGGGACTGTGCAACAAGAGATTATGAGGAAATATTTAGAAGCATAGTAACTATCGCAGAAGCATATATTTGGCAAGCAAGCCCTACCTTCTCGAAGGATAATGAACATCAGGCTGCCCTTAGCTAAAATGGAATTGGATTAATGTAGCAGAAGACAGGATATAGATGACTGTATCCAACTCTAACTGTTTACATTCTTAGTGGTAAATCAACACCTCAGCAGTTATTGCCTTAAAAATATTCTGCTGGAAAAAATTGTGTTTTATTTTCCACATGTATATAGCTTAAAGGGAAAGGGGCTGCTCTGAGGGAGCAGACTTTAGAACAGTGGAAGTATATAAGAATTAATCCTTTTTCTGTTACTCAGTGACACAACGACATCACCAAGAGCAAGACCAAACCATATGACTTCATAATTAAACTTCTTCCTAAATTAACAGAGGAAAGCAGTTTTTGTCAAGGGCAATGACATTAACATATATTAGCATAATTGCATAGTTGTGATATAAGCAATCAAAATGCATGTTGTTGGCCCTTCAGTTATGCTAACAGTGAACCTATAGGGTGTTCATTCTTAATTAGACATATTTTCCTCTTGCTCCTCCCTTTCACCTCAGGGTGCTTCATTCCAGTCTTGACTAGTTTATAAACGGTTTTGTGACTAAAAATTGCCATATTTGTAAAGGTAAGTAATGTGTATTTTATTAAACCTTTTTTACATATCAAAGCTTGTCTGCAGATAATGAAATAAGAACTTTATACCCTGTAAAACAAGGATGGGGACACTGTGAATCTTAGCCCTATATAATTCAACCTTTTTGTGCTTAAACATGTTGTCTTATTTGTGAGACTGAATTTATAATGATTGCAGGATAATGTCTGTGATTTGATAATTACTTGAATGCTGATGATGTTATATTTACATCAAGGAAAATAGAAGACCTGTTTATTCATGGGCTGGTAAAATATTAAATGGTATCTCATTCTTGATTTAGGTGATGTGAGGAAAAAGCGTAAAACAGCTGCCAAGAAAAAATTTATAATGCTGGGCAGGTTTCTACGGTCTTTACTTAATGTCATTATAACAAAATTTGTTTTGTGGTAATGCAGTTTCAGCAGGGGAATAATTAACAGTAAGGCCATCATCCAAGGGTAGCAGCCATGTTTAAGTTGGGCAGCCAGCCCAAAGTCACTGCAACAAATCAAAGGCTGAAAATGAATCCAATCTTCAGAAATTCAATAAAATACATAACCGCAGAGGTTAAGAAATGAACATAAGATTGTATTTTAAGAAAGGCGAATATATATAAAGTATAATCCTAGCTAATGTCAAAGGGAAAAATATTTCGGCAAACACTAGAACTCATTTGAAAACATAATCAATATGTTAGATAAAAGTGTAGCTGGTTTTTAAAGTTCATTGACCAGTTAAAGAGATACCACCAAACTATTTAGGCTTACAATATTTAGCTGCATAAAGAAAGAAATTTGGAAGGTTAAGCTCTCAAGAACACAGACCAGGTTTTTACCCTCTCTTGGGCAATTAACTTAAGGAGTGTACTTGAGCAGGTGAAGATTTATGAGCACAAAAGTAATTGGTGGTGCATTGTGGTTTGGCAGTCAAATAAATCCCTTGCATAGAGATGTGTTGTTTTGAAATAGGATTGAGAAAGTATGCTTTAGAAGAACTAATGGGAAGGGCATCTCTTAAAATATGCTTAACTCGTAGCTCCAGACGGAAGTCTAAACAAGCATATTTCTTGACAGAGTCTTTTTCTTCACGTGTCTTGCTGAAACGGAAGAGCCTCTTAGAGGTGTTTTGTCCCACAACACCTGTGCTTAAAGCCAGAACACCAGAATGGGAAATTGTAACTGTGAGTAGCAGTGGCCCTGACCCCAGTTAGTTAATTGTTAAATGACATCGTTCAAACCATCGTCAAGTTTGGCAGAGCTGGCCGAATTCAGAGGAAGGCTGCCATGTGGACGTCTGAGGAATATCTGCAATGAGGGAGCTAGAACTCATCTTGCAGAAACAAGATGTCCCAGCAGGATCCAGCCAGGAGAAGGGTGTACTGGAAGACAAGAGACAGGTCCAGCACCCAGTGCTGCCTCTGCCTCTGCAGGTGAAACAGATTATTTAATCTCTTTACTTGAGTTATTCTGTTTCTTAACATGACATAAAGGACACTTAACCTCAGTCCTCCACCAGTACCTGGATGGGACAACTGTCGTTCCCAGTGCCTCCACTCACAGTGGCTGTGTGGGTGCCTGTGAGCACTTGATCAGATGCTATTTCAAGTACTTGCAACTCCATGTTAATATGGTCTAAATGGTTGGCTTAAATTTCACAGGGAGTAGTCCATGTCGCCCACATACTTTCCTGGTACGTGTGTGAGTATTGCAGTTTGATGGCGCTCGCAGGTAACACATGGTCTAGCAATAAGAACCAGGACTCTGATCAGGCCTTCTTCCCAACTGGGATATCTTATTCACCTGGAAATAAAGGATGCATGAACAGATGCCATCACCTTCAGTCAGACTTACTGTAGTTTTCTCGGTGCCTTATATGGTGCTTTCCATCCAAGTGCCCTCTTCAGAGAATAATGAAAGCAATCATGAAGTTCTCAGCACCACTGAAAATCTTATTTGTGGTGTGGTTTTAGGTTTGGGGTTTTTTTTAATTTAACTTAATTTAGATACCTAACTATAGGCAACTAAAATAAAAAATGCTGCTCTGAATTTTTGACATCTTCCACCCTTCCTAGATGGTAAAATAAATACATTATTCTGCAGTAATTTTCATGCAAAGGACTACAAAACATTTCACAAGGCAATAACTAGAAATGTACTAGACCACCAGCGAAAGATTTAGAAGCAGGAGTAGGAAAATACATGGACTGAAGCAGTGGTCTGCTGAGATGAGGCAGAGCAAGTGGCTGAGTGGCCTTCCTTCCAGTGGTCTCCTGTCCCGTGGAAAGAAGGAGAGCAGAATGCGAGGACTTGAGACGCAGGCTGAGGATAGGGAGGAGAGGCAGTCCAGGCAGAGCTGTGTGAACCAAGAGTGGTTGGGAAATGGCCAGGAACCTGAGGGAAGGCACAGAGATGAGGTGTGATCAGGGCTTGCTCCCGGGGGGCGGTGGTGCGACTGTCACAGTCAGATCGCCACTCTTATTCCAGTGCACTTGGAAATATTTCATCCAGCAGTTAGCAGACACAAGCACAGGGGCTGAGGAAATGTGGCAGTGAGACCCAAATACATCTCAGCACCAAGCCATCACCAAAAACGCACAATATCCACAGGAACAGCAAAGCCTGGCAAGCTATTTAACAAAATCTGCCAAGATCATTATTTCTGAGAGGAAAAAATTTGATTAGGTCTCCCTTGATTGCTGGGAACATGACTTGAGTGCACTTTGGAAAATGCTGAGCTCTGCCATTCATGTATTTCTGCTTATGGAACGGAAATCGATAACTTAATTTTAGCTGTAAATATGGTTCTTATTTTGCTTTCCTGAATAGCAATAATTTCAAGCTGTTCTTCAGTGACACCCTGATTTAAAAAGAAAAAACCAAACCCCCAAAAAATCATATGAGAAATTGATATAAATTATATATACCTAGGGTAATTTCTGTGCTTTTAATGATGATCATCCTGTTTTATTGGGGTATTACTGAGCTTAGAATGTGCAGTTATCTTCTTTCAGCTCACTTACTGTCTTATATTCCAGACTAAAACATATGCTTGGGTAGTATAGAAAATATAAAAAATATCTAGGTTTGAAACTATTTCTGACACTGTTATGTTTTTGTACTGCTGTAAAGATCCAGGGTTCACTGTGTTACAATTTGTGTTAACCCCCCCCCCCACCACCTGTAAAACAAACATTGGTGAGAAATGCAGTAGTTACCAGAATGCTTATCCTGCTATTATCTGCTTTTCATATGACACGGCAGGAGAGAAAATTATTTGGAAAATGTTTTTAAAAAGTCAAACAGAAGACATGCCTATGCACATCGACGTACCTTTGCTCCCTTTTTTTTTTAGCAGTGGGTTCAGGCAGGTGATCTGCTGATCCTCCTTTCACCCTCTGAAAGGCTCTGCTCAGGGGACACCTCCTTTAGATAGAAACTGATCTAACAAAGCACTTACCACTTGCAGAAATTTCAGTACGAGAATAGTCCCGGGGATTTCAAGTTGAAAACTTTACACTTGGTGCCTAAGTGCTTTGCTGCATTCTCCACCTTGATTTTTGATGAGACAAGTTCTAAATTGGTGCTTTGCTGCAACCAAAATGCCCCCAGCAAATGTCATGTGTTGTGAGCCCTTAGAAAAGGGTAAGGACACTTGCTTGTTACATGACTCTGTGATTCAAGCAAGCTGTGTAAGGTGGTAAAGTGAAATCACTTCGTATTTCAAGTGAATGGGTGATAATAGGCATTGGAACTTCATTACAAATACAATATCTGAAAACTGTGTTGTGCACACCAGCGGAGTTGTCTGAGCATCTGTGTTCATGTGCCACATGCCTGCCTGGAAAAGAAATAAAATGAAGAGAACACTTACCAAAGATCAGAGTTTTCAGGACTGCAAATGAAAAGAATGAACGTGTACGTGTCAGATACGTAAAGGCTGGAAACACAAATGAGCTCTGCAGCATCTTGGGGAGAGCCTGCAGTTTTTAGTAATACTTCTGTTGCATTATACATGGATGTGATTTTCTCTAGTCTGTACACATTTACTCTTGTACTTTTCTGCTTGCTTTCTGCCCCTGCTTCTCCTCCTGTTTGAAACAGACTCAAATACTACAGAAATTTTGGGGAAAATTCTTTGACTTGTAGAATTTTTATTCTCTGTGGGCTTCCTTGTCCTTTCTTGGTAACTGCTCATTCCAGACTTGCCAGATACCAGAGCAATACTCTATCTACTTCAGTGCCACAACTCCTTTTCACCTGTTCCTTCATAGTTCCTGAGCTTGGTAGGGAGAATCATAAAACTGTGTAATGATTCTGTGTGGCTTTGGATCACCTCCAAACGATTTGCAGAAACCAGAGCAGATAGATAGATAGATAGATAGATAGATAGAAATCTCCCTGCTGAAGCATCTGAAACTACAGTTTAGCATGATTTTTTCCATCAGTACTTCTAGACATAATTTGAACTAATGTGTGGGTTTTTCCCACATCAGTTGCTAGTCAGGAAACCCTTATGCTTCTCCTTCAGTGAAAAGACTTGGTCTTGAAGAACACTTGGCAACTCGCAATGGTTGTGAATGGTCTTTTGGTCTCTTCAGCATGCAAATAATGATGTGTGCCTCGGACAGAGCCCTTCGGAGCTGCATACTAGATACCAGAGCTAGAGCATTTTCCTATGAATGCATCTCTGCTTATTTTTTTATTTTTTCCTATATCTAGTTCTTTCATTGCTTATGTTTTGGCACAGATGTATTGAAGCTGTTCACTGATTACCATTAGTTATTTTCCCCTCTGATAATAGCCTGTAATACATTTCCTTCAGCCAGTGTTCACAGCTGTTGCCAACAGCAGTTCTGTGACCACCAGAGCGCCTTGGCTGCACAGGAGCAGATTTCCCCAATTGCTGACAAGTAGGGGGGTAAATACTAAGACAAACAGTCCTCTTTACTACAGGTACATTGGCATTTTATAACCTAGTGACTTCTGAGAGGCATTTCAAAATGATGCACAGTAAGGGGACTGTGTTGAGTTTGCTCTGTACTCTAATTATCTGTCCTGGAGGGGAAGCGGCAGAAGTCCAAGGACCTCTTTTTGGCGGTGGAGCTTTGGCAGTGAAGTGGGTAGCTAAATGAGAACAGTCAATGAGTAGTGATCACCAACAGCTTCACTTTGCTTTGATTTATACTTGGTGTCTCCCAGGAGCCTGTAAGAATAATATTTCTTTCCTGATTTCTGGGATGATCGCTACGGCTACCTTGTTTGCTCAGCTCAAAACCATGATTTGCATCCTGGAGTTATCCTGGAAACAGAGTCTGAGACTTAGCCTTGGCTTCTGTATTTCTAAAGCGAGGCTAATAATGTTGTTCTCCTGTAGGCCATAGCTGCACAGAGCGGTTCACTTACGAGGTCACACTGAGGGTTCAGCCAGCCCAATACCCTGACTTGGGCAGTGGCTGCAAGCAGAAGCCAAGGGCAGAGTTAGAACAGGGCAAATCATAGAGGGTGCTACACTGCCCCCAGGCTCTGACCATTTGTCGCTCAAGCGATTTTCAGAGCTGGTGTAATTTCTCTGTTTAGTAATCTATAATATATCTCTGTTCAAGTGCTTGCTCTGTCTCCTGTGTGCATAAGCCTCAAGCATTTCACAGTGGCCTCTGGCAAGACACTCAACAAGTCTGCTACACACTGGAGGAATAACTACATTATTTTGTTTGTTTTGCAGTGCATTTCACATCCCCTAGTTTTTGTACTGGAAGATTCAGAGTGTAATTAATCTCTTCTCCACCTTCTCCATCAGAGAAGCTTTTGCTATGTTAAGCACACACATAACAGAATATTAAGTGCTTGATGAAGTCCAGTGGGAATAAACAAAACCTTAGCCCAAACCTAAACATAAGCTCATCTGCAAAAGCTTTGCTGAGCATGAGGGCTCCAACAGCATTGCTGCAGAGCTAAACTCATTTTGTTCTGTTTTAAAGTGGAACTCCCTGATCTGAGCCTTTGTTTAGGTGTAGACATTCAAAAGGTCACTTATAAACCTCTGCTTTCCTAGAGACAAATGTTTTCTTTCTATCCCTGTTTGTTATCTGCTGCCTCAAAAACTTTCTGGTTTATTAAGATATTAAATGAAGTGGGCATGCCATTCCCACATAGCTTTCATTCTTTTAACTCTTGCTTTCTTCTGATTCCCATTTGTTCACTGCCCCTGGTCAGAGACCACCAGCACGAAGAGGGAAGTGAGCACCTGCACGCATCTGGCTGTCTCACAGAGGCCCGAAGATGCAAAAATCCTGCAGGCACCAAATGGCGCTTCAAAGTTATTACAAATCCAAGCGAAAGCAATCACTACATTAGCACTGCTGTGTGGCTCCTCTGTCACTTGCACTACTGTAATTCTGGTGATTTACTCTATTTATAAAAATCCTGTTACATATATGCATAGATAAAAGACCTAGAAGTAATGGAGGATAACTTAAAGGAATGAGAGTCCTCATGTATGTGCCCAAGCATGTTTCTGATTAATGCCTCCTAAAGTCCTTGTCCCAGTCCCCATCCCTTTCCCCAGAGCTTTATTTCTGGGTATGTGACCTGCAGAAGTTGTAATACCTCAGCTACAGAGCTGGCAGCAGGAAGTTTCTTAATAAGCTTTTTTCATTACCAGCTAAAACCCGCATAAAACCACGTAGATTTTTCCAGATAAGGCTATATTGTTGGGTGTCCCAGCCCCCATGTGCCAGCTGCATGCTGACTGAGGAGTCACCTGGAGATACCTAGCAGAAAATCAGAGGACAGAGGCAAGTCTGATGCCTGCCCCTAGCTTGGGAGAACTTCAGGCAAGCACCTCTGCCTGCCTGGGACGCGGGGCATAGCACCGTCCCCAGAGACACCTGTCCTTTGTAATGAAGTTGCTGACTCACCCTTGTCTTTCAGGGTAGTGGGGAGGGGGTGATGGCTGTAGTGCACATCGTGATTATCCAGGGCTTAAAATATTGGCCTAGAAAATGAGAACCTAAGCTTAATTCACTCCTCTGCCCAAAATGTTCCAAGACCATGTCTCCCAGGATGTGGTCCTAGACAATGAGCTGTATAGCACGTGAAGGAAATTTATGTTAAAGAGCCTTAGCAAGCCAGAAACATCCTGGAGAGCAGGAAGGACACCACCAGGCTCCTTGTCAACCATGAGTGTCCTGGTCTCCAGATCCCACCATCAACATCTCTGTTGTGCTTTCCCTCTCTCTGGCCCAATGAAACTTCAAATCTGCTCTGCACACTGGCACAGCTCTGGCATAAATCATTACATTAGCACTGCTGTGCAGCCTCTCTGGCATTTGCACTACTCTAATTCTGGAGCAGGTGACTTGATCCCACCATGCTGCAGCCTAGCCTAGAGCTTACTGGTAAAGCTACTTACAGATTTTATGCTCATTTCCAAAACAAGCGTTTTTATGAGTAGGCTATTATGCCAAAGATAACACAATAATCTCTGGTATTTCAGAAGAAATGAGAGAAGTGGTGGCATATGCTCACATAAGCATTTAAGATACTCACAGCCAGTAAGTGATATTTGTGCTCTGAAGCCTGAACTCTCTAAAGTGTCTACAGTGTTGTAAATCCCATCCCTGGTGGCTGATCTATACAAGGTATGGAAAGGCTCCATGCTGGCACTGCTGGCACCCCAGAACCTAAGGAGGTTTTTGGATCTCAGCACTTTCTGAGGCTGTCATCTGTTGTGAGAGACAAAAAGTGTGCATGTGCAATCCCTGTTTTATTCAACAGCTTGCAAACATTTGCTAGAACCAAAAACGTGAAGAAAAGGTATATCATAGTGGAGGAGAGGGAAGGTTGGGTGCTGCCTCACCACATGGGAAGTGTTTTCTTTCTTCCCCTTCTTAGCCTATATGAGATACTCAAATACTGCCAGCAAAAGTTATAGTTCAGAATGGAGAAACATTGTAGGTTTACAATGTAAATAAATTGTTTTTGCTGTTGTCTTTTTCTTCTTTTCCCCAAATGACCAAATAATTTAAATAAAAATTTAAAGGGAAAACTATATATTTAGTTGCAAAGCAGTCACAGAAAACACCAGTTTACTGGTAGTTTTCTAAAAATGATCGCTCTGGGGGAAAGAAGGAAAGGGGAAGGCTACATGCCTTTGCAGCCATTCCCACACTCTTCATCTTCTGTCCTCAAACAGCTTGTGCCACGGTGGGGGAAATCTGAACCAGGCTGAAGTCCCTCAGGAAATATATTCATGAAAAACAGGACATACAGAATCATGACCTAAAAGTGGATGTCAAGGAGAGGGATGATTTTTTGGGTTGCCGTGGGAGTTCATTGCAATCTGGGAGAGGTCCGTTGTGCACAGATGGCCCATGCCCTCCTGGTGGGAGATGCCCATGTGCCAGAGAAGATGATTTGAGGGCAGCCTCCCAGCAGAGACCAGCCTCACCTCAGAGCTATAAATCATCTTTAAATACCCCGGGGCCCAAGCTGTTGAGTGCCCACTGTAGCAGTGTTGTGGGTGCTGGTGGTCCATACTCCTTGCCTGGGACACCTCTTATCCTCAGGGAGAACAGAGGGGAGAAAAATAGAGCAAAGCCAGGGTAGGGAGCCCCTTGCTCCCCATGGTATGCCCTTGTATCTGTTCATATGGATTAACTTTAGGGAGAGTTTATAGAAATGTCAGCTGTTGCAGTGTGGCACACAACCAGACATATTAATGCTTAAAAACCCCACATGAGACTCCTTATACGAGCAAGGTTTTGAGAGTCATCACAAAATGTGTTTGGAATATCGCGATGAAATCCTGGTCAGCCTCCTGCCAGCATGTTTCAGAGGGCAGCGGAGAGCCCAGCCCTCCTGCCTGCCCGCCAAGCCAACCTGCTGCCCATCTGGACAGACAGGCAAAGAGAAACCCAAAGAAAACTTGCTATTTAATTTTGTAAAAATAGAATAATAGCTGGAGAAACCAGCTTGAAAAGGAAATGAGAGACCTGGAAAGTGAGGCAAAGCACCTCGGGGAAGAAAGTATGCAAACACCCATGTGTGTGTGTGGGGGGGGTTGGCAACTCTGTCAAAATGTTCCCAGCATCCCCAAGAAGGTAGGGAGAAAAAGGCTCTAGCTTTACAGATCCTTGTGTTTGTGGGATCCTAATAAAAATGTCTGTTGCCGACACGCTCATTGAAGTCTGCTGCCCACATATGGGCCCAAATACAAAATGCTGTTTCTCACTTTTGTTATTTTGTTCTGAAAAATATACACAATATAGGGGAAATCTAGAAATCCACAGAAGATCCTATTTTTAATATTACCTTCTGCGATGATTACAGTTTGCCTTTGCCATGGGCTTGTTCTTCTATTTGTATCATAATGCTTTTGCACTTGGCAAAGAGCAGCCATTTACCGTGCAAGTAGCCATATTGTAACTAGCAAATTTCCTTAAATTCAGCTATATTCTCTTCTACTTTTCCCCCACGATATTCCTGAGGGAATAATGCATTCTCATATCATAATATTTCACATTATAACATCTCTGTAAGTTAATATGAAAGGGAGGAGGGATGAGCCTCCCTAACAGTTTACCTCATATCTTGCATAATTTCTGTGATTAACTCTTCAATGGGAAGACCTTGACAAGAGAGCCCAGGAAGCTCCGATAACATTTTGCAGGGAAAACACTTTGTTGCGGAAAGAGCACGTTCCTGAGAAACAGACCTAAAAGCACCTTTTTCTTGGTCTCACTTGACAGAGCAGAGCTGTGCCAGGGCTACAGAGCACCACGTAGTGAGAGCAGGTTTCCTCCATCATCGTTCATCCTCTCTCTCTCTGGAGATTTCAGGTTACTGACCTCAGCAACACAGGATTTATTTTGATTGTCCCTTTTACCTCTCTGAAACTGGGTAAAAACATGTACATGTAGAAACCCAGATTTCTTTGTATGGTTTTGGGCAAGGGCAATTTTTTCAGCTCTCCATCTACAGAGCAGCCTGTGCAATGAGCTCCTCTTGCTGCTGGACTGGATGGCATGTCTGTAAAGCAAGTGGGTATGTTGGGAATGTAAACGCTGAGTATGTCTCAGGTGCTTACAGAAAAATCCAAGCAAGCCCTCGTAATATGAAATATTCTGTTTCAGTCAATATTCGCCATACTTGAATTGGTCATTCCTGGGCATACGGACCTTTAGCTGTATCATTTCATAGTCAATTCACAGAAGAATTTAAAGTTGGCTGACTGGAAATCTTTGCTGTAATATATGCACAAAGGGCAGATATGTAAACCCGGTGCAGATACTCACACAGTTCATTGCTTCTGGCTTGGCTAGAACTGGTGAGGTGAAGTGTTGCTTACTGCTGCAATCAGGGAATTCATACCTTGCCACAGGTGGTTGCTTTGCTCAGGACCATAAAGATTAAGATATGGAAACATAATAATATCTTGCTTTGCAGTTCAGGTTAAAAGTTTCATTGACCTCATAAGACTTACCTGCTTTGGATGGGCAACATCTGACCTATAAGAAATAGGAATGCATGCATGTGAAAGAGATACAGTATAAAAAGCAAGAAGTAAAGGATAAAGCTGATAGCAATGCTTTGCCAGAAGTATCATGGATTTAAATGTTGATCTACACATCAGCAGCTTCTTTCATTGCTGACTGATGCACAGAACAGGAAGTCCCAGAAGAACTGTTGTACCAGCAGTCATCTTCTTTTCTTAAAGCTTCTTCCAAATTAACTTGACTTCATCTCTCCTTCCCTTCTCAAGTGTTCCCTTGCTATGTATTTATTGGATTTTTAAGTCACTGCAGTTTCTATTGGTCTTCAAGAAAAAAAATGTGCAAAACCCGCATATGGTTTTGAACAGCCTGACTTGCAGGGCTTCATTTTTTAAGGATGTGAGTGACAGTTTTAAAGAATTTTACTTGTAAGGCTGTTGAAGATTTTTTTTTTTCTACCTTCATGAGAATGTTCCTCTTTTCATGTTTTTAAAATGGAATTTTCATTTTTATTTCTATCACTTGAAGAAAATGAAACTGAGCACCAGGGAAGGTGACTTTCCTCATTTGGATTAGATTTGTATGGTTTCTCATAAAAAAAAAAAAAGCTAAAAAAGTATAAAAAAGATTAAGTACTTGACAGTGCACACATATCAATCTTCCCAGATATTAATCTTTGGGAGGACGAGGGGTTTCTGAGTTAGTCTTTCATCAGACTGTCAGGATATTATTTTCCCTTATAAACTATAGGTTCTGTTTGCATTTCTGTGGCGTCTTCAATCCCAGAGGACTGGCAGCACTTCACCTTCTATCCATCTGGTCTGTCTTCACCCTCTATTGAAGTACAGCTGCCACAGGAGCACAAATTGGAAATGTGTTTAATTGTGTATAATAACACTGTCCCATAATGAAGGACAGAAAAAAAGCAGAATCCAGCAGGAAGAGCACAGATAAAAGTGTAGCTCAAAATGAATATTCCACTAATACAATTTTTGGAAAATAAATCTCACTTCATCTCATCCCTTACCTGTTTTAAGCCTATTTGTATTACAGGTATCATGTGGAAGCTATCTGGTCTACCTGTCACACCCTATAACTAGTGTTTTGATCAAAACCCACTAATTTCTAGTTGCTTCTGAATTTTCTTAGGCAGGATATGCTTTCTGAGTCTCAGAGGTGCTCATGTCCTTGCAGAAAATCAGTGGTTACTGATGGACCCCAGCTGATATACTCATCCCACCAAAACACAGGATCCCTAGATAGCCCAAGTCAGGAATGTCAAATGAATGCTTGCTCCTGAAAATTTTGAACATAACGGCAGTACCTTGCTAATGCACAATGGACACATGTCAGAAAATTGGTCAGGATCATAACAGCCTGTTCTAGCTAGTAAGGTGGTTCAGGACCTGAGATAACCACAGGCATTCATGGGTTACAGCTGCTGTGAACGATGGCACTTCTAATGGCATAACAGCAACAGTATTCTGGGACTTTAATTCAGCAGCTGGATAGTCAGTGATATAATTCTGTGTAGCTTCTGCATTGCTGTCTGCAAGAAAACAGGGCAGCAAGCACAGCAGCCCAGAACATACCTTCAATGTTCTTGCTTTTGTTGGGTGGAGGCTATTCTAGTGCTGAAGGGAAGAAAATGGAGCAGCGGTGTGCTGTCGAGCACAGGCAGGGCTTCTTGGCAAACAACCCCCAGCGTAAATGGCTTGTTACACAGAAAGATTTCAGCCTCAGTTAGCTGAAATTGAGGGAAGAATGTTTAGCTAGTAAAAAGGAGTTCAGAGAACAGAAATTTGTTGGTCAGGGAAATGCTGTTTGTTTAAGGCAGATGAAAGTAGTAAGGTCATTCTTGTAGCTAGCTTTTTGAGAGTCCTCTTTTCACTGAGCTATCACATCCCACCAGGGAAGGAGGGAGAGGTGACTCAGATTTGCCAGTCCTCTCAGTGTGAATTAAGGTGAAACAACACTCAGGGTCCATACAGAAACATTACTTGTTTCTGTGTGTAATTGTAATTGTATTGACAGGGGCCCAGCTAAGAAGTAAAAGTTACTTCTTAGCTTAAAAGTCTTGCGCTACCTAGTTAGTTCAAGCCTTGTGTTACTTATTTGTCCCAAGCCTTGTGTCACTTATTAAGAAAGGGTGTGTCATGGATTTAGCTGGGACAGTTAATTTTCTTCACTGTAGCTGGTACAGTGCTGAGTTTTGGATTTAGTATGAAAATAATGTTGATAACACACTGATGTTTTAGTTGTTGCTGGGAAGTGCTTACACTAATCAAGGACTTTTCAGCTTCCCATGCTCTGCCGGGTGCACAAGAAGCCGGGAGGGGAGGAGGCACAGCCAGGACAGCTGACCCATACTGACCAAAGGGATACTCCATATCATATGACATCATGACCAGTATATTAGCTGGGGGGAATTGGCCGGGGAAAGCAGCGATGGCGGGTGGTGAGCGGTTGCATCACTTGTGGTTTTTTCCCTGTTCCCCCAGGTTTTATTTCTCTCTCTCGTTATTTCTCTTTTTATGTTATTATCATAATAATTTTTATTATTGTTGCCATTACTACAATTACTATTTTATTTCAGTTATTAAACTGTTCTTATCTCAACCCATGAGTTTTCTTACTTTGGCCCTTCGGATTCTCTCCCATCCCACAGGGGTGGGGGGAGTGAGTGAGCGGCTGGGTGGTGCTTAGTTGCTGACCGGGGCTAAACCACAACAGGGTGAAAGAATGGAAAAAAGAGGGAAGGGGGCGGTGGTGGGGGAGAGAGGTCACCAGTCTGGGTTCCAACATTGGTTCAGCCAACAGGGGATGTCTGGTCAGTAGACGCACTCATCCAAAAAAGTGCCCCCCAATGGCGCTTGCCTTCCCCTTTTTATGTCCACGGTCACTACAGACTGCCCCCCAGGGTTTTTGTGTTTTGTAAGTGTTTGAGACATTCCTTGGAAAGGCTCAGGGGACACCCACCCTGTCCCCTTATCGAGTTTCATCTCATGCCGATTGGTTAGCTATCCCTGCTAGCTGTGTACATTAGCACACATGCTCCTTACGGGGGCGGGGGGCAATTTTTCTCAGTCTTGAATTGAGTCGGTGGTCATGATCTTCCCCTGCTGCCTTTACCTTTCCCCTAGTTACCACAGTTTTTGACGGACTTCACACTTTATCACCCAGGTGAGGCAGGAGGTTCAATTTTATCAGTCTCTCAGTTCTTCTTGGTGGATATAGTCATAAAAAAAATGCCTCCTTATCTGCCACTCCCTCCTCTGACCGCCAGATTCTGTTTTGCAAAGCTCACATGGTTCAAACAGTTCTTTGTTCCAGGGGGTTACAAGTTAGCCTTGGTGTTAAATTGCTTGTTCTTCCAGTTGGTCTCCTACACAAGGTTAAACACCCCACATCTCCATGCTGAGGCCATGTGTGTGGCAGTGTGTGCTCCAGAGTCCTCTTGCATTGGCCATTTTTCTAATCGTTCCTGAACATGACTTGAAGGTGAGTCAGACTGCTGAGGAGATTTGGTATTCATGGTAGCAATCGCCTTTCCTAACTTCCAGTCATCTCAAAGAACTCATTTGGTGATGTCTATCACATACAACTATGTTGGAACTCCATTAATTAATTAATATTAGTTGCTAATGGTTATGCAATTAATTACATTTGGAAGAATATAAAGTTGAGTAAATAACTTCAAAGTGTTGAGTCCTCTTTGGCAAGCTAATACAGCTCATCCTGCCCAATTACACTGATAAGATTTTAAACTAATTGAGCTCACACTGTGCCTCTCCATTACCTGACATTCAGCAGCACACAGAGAAGATTAAAGGGATTCAGGGGAGGGTGTGCTTGTAAAACTAGGAATAGTCACTCCTGGTTTTCACTTAAGCATAAATACATATTAATTCACAACTGAACAATACTTTATATGGAGGTTGCCATAGAGATGAACATTTTGAGAAGTTTGGGGCTTTTGCTGGCATTTCAGGTTAAAAATAATGACCCAGGTTACTCGGGACCTCATTACACAATGGCAGGTGCATATCCTGCAATCCAACCGGTTGCTCACCATGGCACCATAGGAGCAGAGGGCTTGCGGTACTGGATTAAATAATTTGTTCATCTAACTTGACATTTTGCCTTCTGCACTGATAATCTTGAGGAAGGTGGAAGACTCCCATAACACCTATTACCTATCCAATTATGTGATGCAGTTGCACAGGGAAGAAACACCCTTCCAGAGCCCTGCAAGCAATTAGCTCACACCCAGAAGCATGATATTCAATTACCCTTATTATTTCAGCATGCCAAGCAGCAAGAGGCGGTTAATGATTGCATGAAATTATCCAGCCTTTTAAAAAAATCTACTCAAAGCTACCAGAACCTTATATCACATGCCAGCAAAACCCATATGAGGCCCACTAGCAGCAGTAAAACTGAGGGAAGGCGAGCGACAGATAATTCACTTGCATGGCAAAATTGGTCTTTTTGAGCCTCTTGTTCGTACCAAAGGAATCAGTCCTGAGGGACATTTTACAGGATGCTAATGTTCATCCAGAAGCAAATCTATTACTCTCCCCTACTGAAGCTCCTGGCTTTTCTTTTGCTGTACAGAAGTGGCTATTTTTCAGAGAAGGTTTTGGGCTGCCAAACTGTCAGCTTCTGTTGCAGCGTTTTGGATTCAGAAGTTGCTGGTGACCATATCCATGGTATGCTGACACCTTCTGCTGGTCACCAGACTCCCAGCAAAACACCCTGTAATAATGGAGAGGATCTGATAAAATCCTTCAATGTTATGAAGAAATGCTTTTGGAGGATTAATTATTTTTCATTGAGTAAGAATGGGCGGCTGAATTAATTAACAGATTAACTCCTTAGAGAAGAAGACTAAAGTTCCTCAGGCAGAACAAACTAAACACTGAAAATTGAGTTATCTTTCAACAACTGTCTTTTAAAACACTTTGCAGTAGAATCTGCACTTGAGCAGGTATTTCCCTTGCCATGGAAAACTGGGGCAAAAAGTGCCAAGCGCCACGTAAATTATATAGGAAGACAGTAGAAAAACATTCCTATTAATCAACAGTGACTGGGTACCATATCAGACCATACAAGAAAGGAGGTAGTAAATAATGAGTATAACTGCTGTAAGAAGTTATATGTATGACACCTATTTAAACTAGACAAGAGATCTGGGCTGGTAACTATGTCCTTCAGAGAAAGCATAAGGGAGATGATGTCGAAATGAGTCTGCATTTTTGATGGTACAAAACAAGTGCTGAACTTCGTCAAACTGACGTTACAAATGGGCTGCAGGTGAAGTTTCACAAGGCCTTCAGTCTCTGAAGGGCATATACTCTGATTAAGATGTATTGAATCATTACTAATTCAGTAAGAGACAGTTAAGTTCTTCCTGCTAAAAATTCAAGCAAAAAGCTTTATCTTTAAGACTTAAAGAAATTGACTTCCTTTTAAGTGTAAAACTGTCTGTTAAAACTAAAGGTTGGAAGATGGGTGCCTTTTACAGCTGCAGACTGTCATCCAAGCATGTAGGGTGTCAGGATGTCAGTTAAAATGCAGTCTCATACTTTTCACCAGTACTGATTGTATCGAATGTATATTCTGTAAATACATATCTCTCCACTGATGGCCATGGCACTGCCTCAGTAAATACCAGGACTCATTTTGGCCTGTTTCACATTTACTAAGTAATCATTTAATTCTACAGTCTTTATAGAAAAAGACTATTTGACTAAATGGACTTTCAAAATAGACGGTATTGGGAATGTGAATTTTAGTCTCTGAAGTAGGTGATGGTGTTTTGGGCACAGTCTTGGGATTCACAAAGACAGTGTCGTAATTTCTATTCCCCAATGATAGACCTATTACTTATGGCAGACAAAAGCCAGCTGCCTCCTCATGGGTCACAGCGGGCACACAGAAACAAAATATCACTTTGCCAAACTTATTTGGTTATTGCAAAATACTTTTTCCCCTAATATCTCTGTTTCCTGTAGGAAAACGTAAGACTAATCAGGTAAAAATGCTTTCTCTTCCACACAGGGATTAAAATTTCAACGTGAGTTATCAATTCAAATATTCTTGAATACCTACAACTGTAGCTTATTTAATAAAATAAGTGTAAACTAGAAAAATTGGTGGGGTTACTTCTCTCATTAATCAGACGAATAAATTGCATTCAGATGTTGATGTTTTCCTGGAACAGAAAACAAATGATTCTGTGAAAGACATATAGAAAATAACATTGAACTGCTGCAAATCTTCTAGTAACTGCTGCCAAGAGCTGCAAACATCAGAGGTAAATGAATAATCACCAAGAGAGCAGAACAGCCATTAGACATAATGATAGAAAACCTCCTTTCACACTCACAGACATCAACTTTTCTGTGCAATTACGAGTTGGCAGAAGCAAACAATTGGCTTTAAAACAAGATAAAGGGCTACGAAAAGAACCTGGCTTTTTGCTTCAAGTGAGTGGACTGCAAGTGAATTCAGCTGCTCTGCTTGGAAAAGGGAATAAATGAGAGCATACACTTTTGCACCCTTCAAAGAAAATTAAATGTAAGAAAAAAAAACTATTTTAAATTCTTGCTTCTTAATAAATCAAGGAAGAACTACCCAAAATGCCCAACTCTTCTGCAACTCTTTTGAAGCAGAGCTAGTAGGACCTCTCAAGAGAGCCCTTAGATTTATCTCCCTCTTAAGATAGGCACAGAGAAATGTGGGGGAGGGTGTGTGTGTATCACTAGCTGGCATATAATTACTTTCCTGTTATACAAAAATACTTTCATGGCAGAAAACATTTTTGTCAAGTTGTAGCAGTGTAGTAAAACACTGTACAAAGTGTAATTTGATTATGATTCTTTACTATTGCTCTTTAGCTGTATTTTAATAGCATGGTAAAAAGCACTTTATTGCCTAATATGCAAAAATTACTTTTCTGGGTTGGTTGGTTTGGCTTTTAGTGTTCACTGAAGGAAGTTCTAACACAAGTGCTTGGCTATTAGCATATTAAGGTATTGCTGTATGGGAAAGCAGTTAAACTCTTAAGCATTTCATTGAACTGAAACCACGGAGTGTAAATGCACAATATTACAAATTACCATAGGTAAGTACATAAGGCTGGAGTGAATGGAAACACTTGGAAAGAAGGAAACAACTGTTTCTCAGAAGTGGAAAAAGACTAGATTATGTTCTTTACACTAGAAAATAAGGAAAGAAAAAAGAAAGATAGAACGCAAAGTAAATTCCTGTCCTCTTGCCTCAAGAGATCAGCTTGATCAATGCAAGATCAGATCCAAAGGTGCTCATGGAGTCCTGCTGAAATTGTTGCAGAGCACACTGTTGGTTGGGCTTCCTGCTGCAGGGATGCCGACCAGCTCTCACCTACTTCTGCTGTCAAAAAAAAATTTAAAATGCTGATGTAAGCTAAATAGACAAATTAAAAAAATTAAAAATAATTTGGAAAAGTTCTCTCCTTCCTTTTGTTTCAGATTCAGTGAACGCTTTCAAAAGATAGGCTGTTGATCCACCACAGCTTCTCTGCCAGGCTACGGCAAGGTCTTTCCCAGTGAGCACTTGCATTAGTCGGGTATCATGGGTAACTGACCTGTCTTTGTTAAGTTTAAAACTGGAAAAAGAAAAGCACAAACGAAAGACTAGGAAAGAGAGAAAAATTAAATGGAACAGAAATAAAATGTAAGAGAAGGGGTGATGGTGAACCTGAGATTTTAAAAACTACTTGAATTTTAAAAGGTTGGGCATCCTTGCAGTCAGTTTGCTTTGTGGGTTTATTGAGGGATGATGCCAGCACCTCTGAGAAGAACTAATTGTCTGAGCTTCCTGGCATTCAGTACTTGCCCCATGAGTGATCACCCTGACCCTTGCCATGGCAATGTCAGAGAAGGACGTGGTTCTTCGTCACTCCCAGCTGACCACAGTGGCAGCTGTGTCAGTCACCCATGTATCAGGGTAACACTTTAGGTGCATCAAACATAATTTGCAATTCAAAGATTTTCTCTTCCCACTGCTGTGCTAACTTAAGGCCCTAAGTGAATCCCTGGAGCTCAGTTTTACCATTTAATTTTTCTTGGATTGCCTAAACCAGGGAGAACTGTTTTTCTTCTGCTTTGTCAGGAAATGGCTTTTATTAACAATTTTACAGGACACATTTACAGGTTGAGCTTGATTGTTGTTGCTTTTCTCATTTTCATTCAGCAAGGTGTTTAAAAATCCAGCAAATTTTTATAGCATTTGCATGTCCAACTGTAGAAACTCATGTAGGGACTCATACAGTAAACAAATAATAAAACTCCTGGCTGGCTAGGACCCCTCCTGTGAAATTTGACTACTGTTCTACTCTCACATTACATTTAACAATATTCAAGCTCTATACAAAATAAACTTCTTGTAGGCTTTGAGCTTGGTTCTCTTATTGGAGAAAAAGTATCTTAATTTCCCTGCCAAATATACGACACTTTCCTTGTTAAATATAAATATGTCTATATACACAAAGCCATATTTTATATATATATTTATTTGTTTGTTTACGTGTTGCTAATGGATGATGTAATTCCTTATTTATGCAATAATTCCCTTGGTAAAAATACCTTGTAACTAAGTTTCGGTTTTCTCTGTTTGTTCGTTCAAACCAACACAGCAACTTGGCCTGCTTCACTCAGTTACTGAACTGCACTTACTAAACACCCAGGTGTGCCAGGGCCCAGGGCTCCCGGAGGTAAAATGGTTCCTTTACTCTCCTAAAACAAAGAAATCTGAGAAAACCAAAATCAAGCAGGAGTTTCCTTCTGTTATTTGCTATTTTGTCAAAGACACCTGGCACTGAAAAAAAAAAAGGAACAATGTCTTTAAATGTATCTTGCAACAATTCCTTCTTATTGCTGAGACAGGTACTTTTCCCCAGAGAACAAACTCTCCATAAATAGTTTTTAAAGACCTCTCTTGTGCAAGGTACCTCCTGCAATTAGGAGTGACTTGAGTGTGTCAGGGCTACCCCTAGGTGTGCCAGGAAAGAATGCAAAAATGCTGTGGCCAGAAACAAGACCTGTATGCTTTAAAAATGAGAGCTACAGATGTCTCTTTGTCGTACTCACTTTCATGTCTGCTCATTCTTTTTTCGAAATCTCAGCCTCAGCGTCTCAGAGCTGTAGCAGCACCTTGGCTAATCTGTGTTGCCTGGCGCTCTGTCTCTGGCAGGTATTTACATCACTCAGAAACCAATAGAAAAGTAATTTGATATTTGAAGTTAAAAGTGTTATTCATATTAATATCTCAGAGATTTGATAATGAAACATTGATGCAATAGATTTAAAAATCTTTAGATTGCTACTGGCTTTTAACTTCAGAGGAACTGAGCAGCAGGTGATATGGTGGTTTTTATTCCTTCTGCTTTTGTGCATGTCAAAGTTTTTGAAACAAAGATCTTTCTGGCATTAATGCACTCAGCAGCTATGATGGCTCTCCTTTCCACAAACTGGCAGCCAGTTTATCTCTCACCATTTGCTGGTTCACCACCATATCAAGAAATTGCTAGTCGAAGCACCACCGAGTGTCAGCAGCATCAGTTCCCCATGTAAAAGCAATCATGCCATTATAAGGTTCCTGTTGCCCTCATCGTATCTCTGATTTCTGTATGATTTAAATGTGCACTTGGCACTGCTGATTAGCTAGACCATGCTGAAACCCTGGGCACCAGTCCCTGCAAAGGGCAACAGTTTGTTCCCCAGCTCTGAACAGCCCTAGGCTGATACTTAAGATCTTGTCTGAAAACCATGGTGTGATGGTTCCTCTGAAGGTCAGTTTTCCTGAGACATATGCAATACACTGCTAAATCTCTGTGAAGCTACGGAAATAGAGATGCATATTTTGCCCAAAATGTGACATGAAATTAAAGAACAGTGTCACAATAATTAAGACACTGTGAGGTAATACAGGTGTGTAAAGCCGCCTCCTTGTCTGTATTTGTGATGACTGATTTACTTTTGTAATCTCCAACTCCATTTACCAAAGGAAATCTCTTAGTCAGTATGTTCCCTCTGTTGTTTCCTGCACCCTGCTTAAGCACTGGACTAAGTGCAGAAATATAATTTTCCTCATGGACTTCTTGGGTTGCTCACCTTAGTATTTGAAGGCATCATATATTTATTGTCTTAACAGCTGGGTAGAATTGACTGCTGTTGTCACCCTCAATTTACAACTGGGATAACAAAGCAAAAGGCAGCTAAAGTCAAAGTGACCAGAATAGCTAGTAATCATGTAAGGTCTGAGTGATGAGGGGCCCTAGGGAGACACCTGAGGACTAGTTTTCAAGAGACTTTAGCACCCCCTGCTTGCCATCCCTCCTGCTGCTGTGTTGCGTGGCAGCATTCCCCTCTCTTTCACACCTTGCTTTACTCTTTGGCTGCTGCAAGAATCTCCTTCCTAAATTTAGGCTGGTCGCAAAGGCTCTGGTTTGATAATCTCATGTAAATTGAAGCACTGCTTTGCCCAGGCAATCCTACTGACTTTTGTAAGAGTAATAGTATTGGACTTCATATATTAATAAACAGGAAAAAATAATAAATAAAGGAGTTGGAAGTATATTTTGTATTGCAGCTTGGCTGTGAAACAAATATGCATTTTCTAGTAGTCAATTAATATTATACTGACTACTAAAACAAATGTATCAGATGACAAGACCTGCATACAAGCTTATATTTGCAGGCAATAAATTCAGCAGGAAGTGAAGGACTGTATGTTACTGTGTCAAGAAAGCACACTGACCATGCAGCCTCAGAGCTCGCTGTTGGATTAAATGCACAAGTTCTGGAAAAATGAGGTATTTCTTGGTCCCAGAATTCATCTTTTCATTTCACTGTTTATTTGCAGTTTGTGTCTGCTGAGCTGGTGTGGTTTAACCTAGCAGGCAGCTAAACACCGCACAGCTACTCGCTCACCCCCCCACCCCAGGCAGAATCGGAAGGGACCAAAGTAAAAACTCATGGGTTGAGGTATGAACAGTTTAAATATTAATATTAATATTAATGATGATATTGTAATGAAACTGAAAACAACAAAAGAGAGAGTGAAGAGAAACCCAGGGAAAAAACAAGTAATGCAATTGCTCACCACCCGCTGACCACTGCCCCACCAGTCCCCGAGCCGCAATCACTGTTCCCCAGCCAACTCCCCACAGTTAGTATACTGAGCATGACATCACATGGTATGGAATATCCCTTTGGCCAGTTTGGGTCAGCTGTCCTGGCTGAGTCCCCTCCCAGCATCTCATGTACCCGGCAGAGCACGGGAAGCTGGAGAAGTCCTTGACTAGTGTAAGCTCTACTTAGCAACAACTAAAACATCAGTGTGTTATCAACATTATTCTCATACTAAATCCAAAACTCAGCACTATACCAGCTACTAGAAAGAAAATTAACTCTATCCCAGCCGAAACCAGGACAGCTGGGCAGACAGTAAGGGAATGGTGAATAGCACTGAGTTGCAAAGAGGAGCCTTCCAAAGCTGGGTAGTGCTGTTGTTTGGATGTGACACCTTGAGAGCAGCAAAACTTTTGTGTCTTACTTGACTGGCTATATCCTAAATGAAGGACCAGTTGCAAACTCTGCAACAAAGGCTTGGAAGAGCTGCAAGGGGAAGGTCCACGCCTTGTTTGCCCTGTCTTACAAATTTTCCCTAAGCATTTTCTGCCTTTCACTGCTGGAGTTGGGATAATGCACTGAGTGGTCTCTACATTTTATATTGTGTTTGGGGGTAGGGAGGGTCAATGCCTATTTTTAGTCCAACCTAAACTCAAACGCCACTTCAATATTTTTATAGCTACATTAAAAATATTAAAGCAAAAGTCTCAGTTTCCATGTCACTTAACTTATAGCCAAAGTTTTAAATAATTTACCAAAACTATTTGATTCCCCTGTTAGATTCTCCACTTCTGACAAGAAGTGTGAAAAGGCACTGCCAAGGTAGTGGCAGAACTGTATGCCACAACGTCCTTAATCAAGAAAAGGGGTTTTGCTTCCCCCCAGACTTGCATGACTGAGTTAAAATTTAATAGGAAATACCTGTCTCAGGCTTCAGGACACAGATTTTTCATGAATAGCTATGGTTAATGACCACAGTGATCAAGAAAAACTTCTATACTGAATATCCATCTATTCTGATGTTCTCCAATGCAGGAGGGGAAAATGTCTTCTTCTAACCTATTCAGTAACATGCCAGTCTGGGATAGCTCAATGCTAGGTGAAAATGCTCTGTTGCTTTTGCTCTCTGGTTAGGTAGTCCAATAAGAAATTTGATTTGGCTGCATTCTGAGAACTCTGATCAGGTAGACATCCTAACCTTTTCTTTCCACACTCACCACTCCAAAAAGACCTACTGTTTTCATGTTTACTGCCTACATAAAAGAAAGGCTATTGTATTGTATGAAGGGGTGGCTACCTGAAGAGAACATAAAGAAGGGTTGCTGTAGAGCTTTATAGTGTTCAGTAGTTTGTCATGAAACTGTTCAGGTCCTAAGTCTGCACCCTTGGGTACTCACCTCCCTTAACTACCTTGGGACGTATTCAACTCCCAGACTGAAGCCTTGGTACCCTCTCTCTGAATTCAGCATATTTCTGCCGGATGCCAAGAAAGATAGCCTGCATTTCCCTTTGCAGACCACGATTAGCCATCCAAAGCCAACATCAGCCTCCAGCATGCAGTAATGCATCATTACCAGGGTTGTTAAACTGCTCACAGAGCTGGCA
The DNA here is from genome assembly GCA_013389905.1 of Sula dactylatra. Classification (NCBI taxonomy): domain Eukaryota; kingdom Metazoa; phylum Chordata; class Aves; order Suliformes; family Sulidae; genus Sula; species Sula dactylatra. The sequence continues at coordinate 40,020 of WEKW01018510.1, read as the reverse complement.
GCAAGAAAGTCGTATCTCCTGATATTGTTTAAAACTATAGAAATATTTTTCATTCCAGGAATAAACTGTCTGGCTATACTTCCACTCTCAAAAAAGGGGGATGCTAGGCCAGCTTTTCTGGTGGAAACTGCTTTAGGGGAGATGTGGATGAACTTGCCATCTTTGTAATCCTAGATACTTTCAGATAAGCTTTGATCTTGGCACTCCATGAAATTCATTTTTGCTGGGAGAATTCACAGGAATGCAGAATTAGACTGCTATCTTGCTTTTCTAAGGTCACATAGATGACTAACATCACACTTTAAACCACATCATTTTACATCTCTGATTAAGAAAAACCACCTTGGTTAATTGCTTATTTCCAGGTATAATATATAGCCAGTAATATTAACTGCTGCATCTACTTACATTTGGAAGGTGATGATAGCAACATGAAGGCCTAGAAGTAAAAGAAAAATGATAAAAGAAATTCATACTAAAAAATATTTGTAATCCTCTTGTTCCCCCAGGAAAAAAGCTTAGATTGCAAATGTAGGTACTGGATAACTGACACAACTGTTTACCATTTAAATGTGCTGTTCTCATGATTCTAAAAAACAGTGTTATTAATACAAAAATCAGTTCAAAGTCTGTTAAAAATAATGCCAAATTAAATGTGTAAAAATATTTTGGACAGTAAGGTTAAGCCTGTTTTTTATAGAGTCCATCACTTTTTAAAAAGTCCTATTACACCACAGAAACACTTCATGTCCTGAATTGCACAAGCTCAGTGTAGAATAAAAGATAACACTAGTGAATACCAATAAGGCTGCAGAAGAAGCCCATGCATAAACAGTGCCTACATATAAAGCAGGAGTCACATCTTGGTGGTGCGAACAAGATGATCAGGAAGCACAAGCTTGCCTTTTCAGGCTTAAATAAAGCCATGAGAAGCATTATGATTTTATTAAAATTAGAAATAAGTCTATATCTTTTTTCTCTTAATCATTCAGTTTTTACTTCAGTCATTTAATGTCTTGTTCAAATCTGTCCTCAGTTATTAAAGTATCTCTGTCTGAAGATGTTTTAACAGCCCAAGGGCTTGCCTTAAATACGTACTTAATACTAAATAAAATTGAAACAGAATATCTGCAATCCTTCATTTTCATACTTAACGTGTACAAAGCACCACTTAAGAGGAAGCAAAGGCCTGAAGGGTGATAATGGGTCCATTTGCTGCTGTTCACCCTGGTTTTGCACCTGTACTGACAGCATTACTTTTGCCTGCTCTGCATTATGCCATAAAGCCATTTCAAAAAGCTTGGAAAGAGCATGGTTTTGCTGTAAACATCAGGACAGGAAGCTGCTGACTGCTGAAGGGTAAGAGTGTCTTTAAAACAGGGGTACAGAAAACAGTAATTCTATATATGTGCTCTAAACAAACAGCACTTGCTCATGCAGAGGTGTTGGCAAACTGTGGTCCTGTAGAAGGAAAACGATGCTGGTGTGCATGAGGTACAGTATTTCGGTGCCTTCCATTATGATTCTCTACAAGATGGGTGTAGAGTAATGCTTTCTACTGTTTCATCCATCTTGTTTAGCAGTTAATCCACAGCCTTCTGCAAAATGATAGCTGATGTGCAAACTGAGACATCCTTTAATTTGAGGATAGCACACACCAAAACCAGGAATGGTGAGATCGGTCTGCTCAGACGTATCCCAAGTCAGCAGGTGGCAAAAACTTTGCACCAATTAAAAGATGTCACACAGAAAACCATTGACAGGGCAGGGAAGAGCACACGAATAATTTACTGAGCTTTCATCCCTTGAAGCGCTGCCCCCTCTGTTTAAACTAAAAGTAGCTTTTCAGGACACAATGGAGAGAAATTTGTACCTTTTCAATTTTGCTGCTAAATAAGACTTCATGCCATTGCCTTAAATGCTGTAGTTTTCAAACAACAGAACAAGCACTGAGAGAAAATGGGCCTGTTATCCCTTTGTTCATAGAAGAGTCTGAAAAATGCCCAGCCTGACTGGTGTGTAGCCTCAGACATTTGCTCTGCTAATGTGGAGTAAGGAGAGCTGACCCAGTGGAGTTTTGAAAAGTCAAGGTCTCTGTTTAATCCTGCCCGTGGTGTCGGTGTCCCGTACCTGTTTGACACTAGTGCCGCATAGCCTTCCCGGGTTAACCTCAGCTCCACAGTGATCACCTCAGGCTCTTGTTCCTCACAAAGCATTTCCTGCACTTTTTTCCCCATCCAGAGATTTTTTGAGTTTCTCACTTCTACAGTTTTATACTCTAAGCTAAATTACTTCCTAATCAGAGTCACCGCTTACAACAGCCTTTACTGGATGCCGCTGCGAAAATTCATACTGCCACTTTCATGGCCAGGGCATTTGAAATCCTTTCCAGAGAAGATCTAATCCCAGCAGCCAGCACAGCTAGTGTCCCTCCCCAATCCCTCGCTCCCATCCCAGCTCACAGTGCAGGCAGTACAGCCAGCACAGGCCCTCCTTTGCAACCCACATACAGCCACACAACCTCTTCTCCTGGGGTGGGCACCTGGGATATGGAGGAAGCAACATCGAGAAGCAGAGCTGAAGGGAGGTGGGAGGATACATTGCTCCCCTGGCATAGACCTATATCTAGAGGTGGCTGTGCTTGGCAGAAATGTGGATAATGCTGCCTGTGGACGCTCAGAAGCTCACTTTGTCTTTGTGTGTGCGTGTGTGCATCGTACAGCTCTGCTGCGCAAAAACGGAATCTCGTTGCTCGTGCCCAGCTGGGGAATTTCTTCCTCACCAGGTTCTTCTGCTGGTGGCTCCTGGGATTTTCTTCACCTGCTCTGGTCAGTTCTGGATTCTGGTCATGTTTTCTCTCAGGGTTTAACTGGTCACTCAGGGTTAGCTGATGTACTTGCCTGACAAAGCAGAAGAACCCTTTGTTGGCATTAGGGACAATATCTAAAATGTAGAAATGCAAAAGAAAAATTTGAGTTATTTCTGCAAGGGCTATAAACTTAAATATGATCTTGAAGAACTTAGGGTTTCTCTGTGGGCAACATGGGTACACAGGTGTGGTACAGATCACAAACATGTCAAATTCAGCTTTTGTATTTAACGGGCCTTCTGAATGTCATGAAAGCATCAGTATGACTCAGCCCTGCAGCAGGGCAGCACTGTGCATGGAAGAGGCATTCCTTGCTTTCCACATTTCTTGACTTTGTGCCTATATCCGACAGTGACTTCTTCCCACTTTACCAGCTGGACATTAAAATTTTTCTAATTTGGTTTTTTGCTTCATATTCTTATCCTTAGTTCCTACTTGGTATCTTTCTTCTTTTCCTTCCTTCCCTTGTCAATCTTACTTTCTTTTTTCTTATCTCCCTCCAGGCCATACAGCTCTCTCCCCATCCAGCACCACTTCATACATACAATTACTATAGGAAAATACGTTTGCTTGTCATTTTCAGGTTTTTTTTTGCTGGAAACACTTTAATCATGGAAACTACTGTGACAATGTTATTGTATTTCTATTGAGCTGTATTGGAGACACTAAAGCAGTGTACATCTCTCAGAGTGGCAGTCTTTCTGTCACAAGAGTATTGTAGCCAGGACAGACCAAAGAAAGAAATGTTTGATGTGAAATTCTTCTGAGGGCAGCTGAAATAATTGGATAAAGCAGACAAACTTTCAAGAGCATAAACCAATCTTCATGAAGGCTGGTATGTCCAAAATCTTGTTTGATTTCTTTTTCCCATTGCATCAGTTATTTTACTGAAAGGCACTACCTCACTCCTCCGGCCTTGCCTTGTTGAAGCAATCTGTGCAGAAAACAGACTGCAGGGTTTTTTTGAGATAGCTATCCTGTTGCTATAACAACCCTATCTTAATATTTCACCCAGTCTTGATATTCACTGAGTAAAATGGGGTTCCATTTCCAATTGTTTCCTCTCTTGTATTCTGAGCTCCTTCATGGTGTCTCAAACCCTAGATTCAGTGCAATGTTTTGGGCTAGGTGACTCCCACAGAAGAAGGGGGAAAAGGAGCTATTTCTCTATTATATATAGCATATGATAAATACTAAAGGAAAAAGCTTTATATCCAGAAAATTTCTTTGAATCCTCCAGTTCTCAGCAGAGACAGCAAGTGTACTAGGAGGTAAATTTTTAGTTTGTTTTTTTTTTTAAAGAAGTGACCACAAGCAATTAGAAAACAAACAAACAAACCAGAAAATGAGATATCCTTTCAACTACATGTTTCTACTGTTGTTGATTCCTTTCATGCCAGAAAATGCTACAGACATTTACCTCTCCACCATTTCCCAGCTTGGATAACAAAACTGAGGCCTGAAAGAGCAAATGGCTGTGGTAATATGAAATGTTTCAGCAAACAGGTAGAACAGGGCAAAAGCTCCCTGTAGGTGAATTACTTCTTTTTGCTTGGAAGGACCATGGCAGTCTGGTTACCTCAATGTGCTTCATTTGGCAATGGTAACATTTGCTTTCCTAGAGAATGTTTCAGAGAACAGGTAAGTGCAAATAGTCTGGCGAGTACAAATGTGAGTGACTGTCTTGGAGCACATGAGCTTCTCCGCCAGTGCACTGAGTTCCCCTGTGGTATGTGTGGTCATCTGCACCCCAGGGAGGTGAGGCCAACACATACCCATGTAGGCACAGTGTCTCCTGCCCTCATTTTACAGCAACAGAAATCACTTGGAGACCGCAACTGATTGCAGACTGCAGATTATGGCTAACTATACTCCATTTTCCTCCCACCCGTATGTTGTGTACCTCTACTGGCCCATATGATCCTGTGCTATGCCATGTTTTGGGGGACGTAGTTCAGCATGAAAGTGAAAGACCTCTCCTTCTCTTGCTGCCTGCTCTCTTCACTCATAGCTTCCTCCACCCCTCAGCTGCACGCTGCTGAAAAGGCTGAGGGCGAGCTGTGGGTTTCAGGAAGGTGGTGATGCCTCTTTACTCTGGAGAGGTTAAACAATTTTAGGATCTTGTTTCCTGAATGTAACCTTCCAGTTATTTGAAATGGTATTTAAATAATCTCTCTACGTAAACCAGTGTCATCTCAGAAAGCACACCTTCCTGCAGCTATAAAATCATATTTTATGTTTCTAATTCTGGGAAAAAAACCCCCAAACTAAAGGGAGTATTTTTATGTTAAGGTAAACTTGTAAATTTTAAAAAGAAATAAGGATTGAATTTGGAATATAATTGCCAAATGTCCTCGCTCAGTCTGATAACTTGACACAATCAGGGGCTCTAGAAGGGGAATGATTGTGAGTAACTGACAGTTTTAAATACAGTTGAACTCTGTACAGAGCTATAGCCACCATCTCCATGTGCATGTGTATAATCTGCCTTTCACAACAACAAGGGATCAAGATGCTGCCTACCTTTAATAATTAAAGATCCTATGACATTTTCCTACAAGTTTAGTTTTAGCCTTTGTGTTCTGGCCAGGCTCCACTTCAGCTTATCCAGCCTGACCTGCGGTTTCAGCCACTTTACCAAGTCCTGTGACTCCGTGCTGTAGGGAGACTGCTTGTGGCACTGCCATGCCCTGCAACACCAGTGCCAAGATCAGGATGCTTCCTTGGCTGGGGAGAGGGTGTGGATATGTGAGGGGTCAGAAAGATACTTCTGATTCAACTTCTGTCGATGAGAATAGCCACGGTACGCTTAGTGAGGAGGGCAGGGAGCAGAGAATGTCAAGGACACAGCAAAATCCTGTCTTCTGATGAATAGTGGGATAAATAGGAATAACCCTTTGTGGATATCAGTGGGATGGATTTACCCTGTTGCTGGCAAGAGGAGAATGATTCTTGTCCCCAAGGTATCATCACTAAGATAGGCCTCTGTTTTATAGCCTGGTTCCTGGCACACTTTTGTGAGCACTGTAAAACTATCAATTGGAAAAGAAGGTTTGTGCCTTTGGTCTCACCTGCTATTGCTTTGTGATTTTGTTTGCATGTTTGTTTTCCAGACAGCTAAATCTTTTCCTCCCAGTACCACTGAGCTATAGACAAACACCACGGTATAGACACACTATATGCTCAAATAATATGTTTTGACAATTTAATCAAAGGGGGCAGGAGTGAGCTCTAGGCTGCTGGCACAGTACCAAGCTAATTAATTTTTTTTACCTCATATTTCTTTTTTAAGCAGCTGATAAGTTTTTGGACTTCCCAACAGGTGCCACCACTCATGGCTGACCCTGCTGTCCCAAAGGCAGTGAAGTCAGTGAGAAGCCCCACTGGGCAAAGGAACCTGGAGGGTCTTGGCTGGTTCCATAGTATTTCACATAGAAGAATAAAATAAGCTCAAAATGAACCTGCCTTCAATCCTGCCTTTGTGCCAAAGTGAGAGGCCTTTTGCAGAGATGTCTTCATTTTCATTTTCTGTTTTTCCAACTAAAGACAGAGATGATGGGAAAACAGAATTTTTGCCTGAAGGGATGTTTGAGTATTTTAGGTTTTGGTTTTTACCTTTGAGTGTATTAAAAGGTGAAGTAGAAATGCTTGTCACAAAGGTGTTCCTGACATGAGCTGAACTATTTTGGAGCAATGAGTGCTCCTGGCTTTGCTATCACAGCGTGTCATCAGATATATGGTTTAGGCAGTACATCCAGAGACAGCAAGTATCCAACAACAGTACCCATGAAGAACTGAACAGCTGAAAAGACACAGAAATTAATGCTGAAGCCATGCAGACAAGTTGTTTAATTTAGGTCTTCTGGTAGAAAATACAAATAGTAAATCAAAATCAGAATTTTCTTAAGGAAGTTTTCACCGTGGTGGAAGCCACATCCAATTGGAAAAATGGATGGTTTTAAACCTGTTGTCCCTGTTCAGTTAAGAAGCATGTTACCCTTTTCTTTGTCACGGTCCAGGAAAACAAGTCTCGCCCATGCTCTAGCCCACCGTCAAGAGAGAAACAAACACTTGCTGTGGCAGTGGTCAAATCCCATAACATACACCCAGCCAGAGCCTTTGTTTTCTTTATCAGAAAGGTCTTGATCTTTGTTTCTTTCCTGACTCTTTGGACACAGTCTTGGGACTTTATCAATCTTGAAGACCAATGAACCCTCGCAAACAGGGCCCAGAAAGCTCTTGTTGAATACATGCACTGAAGTTTTCTCTAAGGCAGGAGGCAGAATTTGCTGGTTCTTTAAGAATACATTTTTCTGAACCTTTTGGATGTATCATAGTATTTCTTCAGGTCTCTTTCAGTGTCTAGAGAGTATGCACCAGTGGATTGTTAGGGGATGTTTCGGGCATAGGGCTCCTGACTGGAGGGGAGCTGCACTGCCCCAAGTGGAGTGTTCTCTTTTCACCATCTTGTCAGGTCGCTCGCAGCAGACCTGGAGAAGCAGCAGGCAGAGAACCACACTTTGGTAAGAATACTTTCGTTTTTATTCTGTTGTAGCACATTAGCCCTGGGGGTCAGTAGGACTGTGGTCTGGAGTTTATTTGATTACTTTATTTGCTCTTCTTGCTTTCTGAAGTGGGAAGGCAGGGCGGTTTCAGGAAGGAGACAGGCAGTGTGCTGTTCCTCATCCCCCCTTTCTGTGCTCAGGGTGGGAGCACATGTCTGCAGTGAGAAAAATGAGTGCAAGTTACTTTTACATGTCTCTATTTTTTGTCCTGCCAGGTGACTGCATGGTAGTCAGAACAGCCTGGACATTGCTTTTCCTTGGATACTATGTTGTACTTGGAGGGTAGCTGTCTGATAGAGGTCAGCTTTGCTTGGTGTCACGGTTCTTGCTGCTCACTTTGTGTAACTTACAGCCTCTGCAGACCACTGTAGTTGCGTCTCACAGGGCTGTGAGAGAGTCCCTTAATAACCTGGTAGGCATCCTTCCCTGGAGAGGTGGGACAGAAATTAGACAGGACTGCCTGAGAGAGGGCTCACCTTGTGCAACTGGGCAGCAGGCACACCCCTACTGAGTAAGCTCAGCCTTTCTGCTTGTGCTTCAGGGCAGCATAGAGGCACCTTAGCCTCACAGGACCATCAGATAATTCAGACTGGAAGAGGCATCAGGAGGGCTCTAGTCGAACCCACATGCTCAAAGCAGGGTCAACTGAGGTCACACCAGGATGCTCAGACCTATATCCCAGCATATAGCCAGAGAGATTCTTGTCAAGTGTGACAAACAAGTAACTCTTCTCCAGGCACTTCCGTTTTCTTTTCTGAAAACAGTATTATTTTCAGGAAACTGTGACATAAAAAACAACAGAAAGATATTTTTGTAAAAAGCCCTGAAATTTTTTTCTGTTCTTTAAGTGTCAGTCTGTATGTGCTCTGTTATATCTCTGCGACCTTTACTATAGTGTACTGCTCTCAGGCTAGAAGATTGTTTCCTCCTTTACAAAACAGCCTGATATCTATATTTTAAACACCTTCCTCAATCCCCTCTGGCTGTGAAAGCATTTATTAGTTTGCATGACAGACATTTCTTATGGGCTGGAAACAGATATAGAGACAAATCCTGATAAAGGCTGGAAATCATCCGACAGTTTCAGTAAGAGTTTGGGTGCTCCATACCACTTTTGATTGCCATTTATTTTAGATTTCAGTACCACAGTCAGATTGGAGATATGGAAATTACCACAGGGGAAATAGCTAGTTTTAAAGATGAAGTAGCAGAAGGTTCCTAGAAGATCTGACCCTGTTAGTTTCCATTAACGACCTTTACACAAACAAGATGAGGGCAGCACTGACAGAATGGGGAAGCATCATCATACAGAACAGCATGAGAATATCAGCAGGAAAGAATGGAAAAAGGATGGTAGATGTGGCTGAAAAATATTTGACTACAGGACGTTAAAAAATCCCTTTAGGACAAGAAAGTCACTGATATAAACTTCCGCTATAAGCTGATCAGGGAGAAGTGACTGAGGTAGATTTGTCTTGACATTTGTCATTGACAATGACAAGTGACAAGACACATGTAAGAGAGACAGAGATAAGAAAACATACCCGTAGGACTCTTCAAGAAAGATAGTTCCTGGTTAGGGAAGTTTAAATACCACTGGGTAATGTCCTGATAAGCCCTCTCCTGAAATACAGCAGTCAGGAATTTTGTCATCTGTTTTCAAGAAAAATTAACTGAAACCAAAAGTTAAAAAGTTCTTTCTAGCTAGTCAGAGAATGAGACAGTCTGCAGGAGAATAGAAAACTATGAATGAAAGGCTAAGTGATCATAGAGTATGCTTTTACTGTATAAATACAACCAGAAAGTACATACTTGACATGGTTACATGCTTTTGCTTCCTGTGTTCTCCTTGTTTGTCAGCTTTTCACAGAACTAGCTGGATGTGAGCAGAAGCCAGGATTGGCAAGAAAACCAGTGGGAGACACTCATATTTAGTAGGTAATTCCTGTTGAGATTGGGGTATTAGTAAGCCACTGTGTGTTTATCTCCATGTCTTTTGTTCTCCTTTCCTTAAAAGCTGTTGTAAAACAATACTACTGAAGTAAAATAATCGGGCTGATATTTGTTTGGATCATTTCTGGGGAAGTTTTCTGATCTTGTGTCCCTCTTCCTTTCTCCTTGTAAGTAGTTTCCATTTAGAAAGCACCACATTTGATTTGGGAAATTTCCTAAAAATATCTCACAAATACACCTACATGATGTACCAGACGTTATTTCTGGCATGGAGACTACTCCCATTTCTTCCCTTCCCATACTCATTTGCAGCTTTCCTCAAATTTTGTTCTCTTCTCCAGGGGACTAGCTTTAATTTCCGTATCCTCATTCCCATTCTATATATTACCTTTGCCTTTGCCATCAGTGCATCCATCCTTATTGAAAATCTGGGTAAATTGTTCCTTTAGTTTTGGGATCACACCTAGATGATCTTTAATCTACAGGTTACCCAATCATCAAGACTAGCAGGCAAACTTTTTTCCTTGTTTCCTTCTAGTGTATATTTCCAAAGGGCATTTTGTTGTTTGGTTTTGTATACCTTGCAGGATCTAACTCAAATCGATTTTTGGCAGTTCCTGTTTTTTACACTTGTATGTCTTAATCTGTGAAATCTAGCTTTACTTACTGATCTGTCCTTTTGCCTTTCTAGCTCTTGTAAGCTTTTTGCTTACATCCTTTTTAAGGATATTTTTAATATCCTTTTAAAGGTGGATATTCATTTACATAAGTGTGGAATCCATTTCTGTAAGTTTTTCTTCTGGTTGAAGATAAATATTTCTGTTAGTTTTAGCTCTTCAGACAATAGAAAATTCTTTTCTCCTATAGTCAAACTGCTGTATAATCTCAGTCCAACTGATTTTACTAATCAGCTTCCTTGCCTTGTCTAAATTTGCTTTTCTGAAATCCAAATCCTTAGCTAAAGCCCTACTCCTATTTATTCTTTGATTTTAAATATAAGCTGAATCAATTTGTGATCATTCTGCAGTTACTTTCTATTATTCTGTTCCATTAACCATCTCTCTTTCAATGCCCTTTTCATGTGCTGAAATCCCACAGTGTAATGTCTCATTGACTGTCTGTCACTGCGATGAAGAAATGAGTTGGCTAATATATCCATGAATACCTTGTCACTACTGGTATTGATAGCATTTGTTCTTCAGTCAGTATTCTGGAAATTCAGCCTTCCCATAATGCTGCAAGTGCCTGTAGTATTTCTCTTTGAAATGGAATGAGGGCTCTCTGTCACAACCACTCAGACTGATTTGAAAGTGCAACCTCTCCACTTGTGTGAAAGTTCAACCAAAATCCGCCAGGCACCTGGCCTTGACTGCTGGAGTACCATATCCCCAGAAATAATTTGTTCCACTTCCAGTGACCTTACCTACATGCCATCCTGTAGGACCTGATGTTGTACAACCTGACTGCTCCTGTTATCAAAATTATAAAACATCGCTTCCTCAAAAACTTGCAGAAGGTTTGCTTCTGAGAAGAGATTTAATCTGTAGCAGAAGGAAAGTATCCAACTGATGAAAAAAAGACAACACTGCCTGAGAGGAGGGAGGTCCTGTCAGTAATATCAGGGTCTGGCAGCCTTCATTGGTGTTCACGTGCCTGTATTAGGACTCACTGGCCTCCCTGGTGCCCCCCACTCCTTTTTGCCTTGCTGCACTAGTTGCAGAAGGTTTCTGCAGGTGATTGAATGTGGTGAATTTTTACAACGTGTTACAATTAGAGAAATACATGCACTAAATTGTGCTATGCTTCAACACTGTGAAAATGCACGCCGTTCGACAGCTATCATCATCATTCACTTTGCAAGTCTGGCAGTGCTGTTATCCACCATAGGTTTAAACATACAGGCCAGGGTGGTTAATGACCTTTTAAATGGACAAATCCTGGCAGATCTGTTTCTGTTCTTCAGAGAGAGGTGTGCTGTCTTTTAAAACTGGCTGGTTATCCACTATGCTTCAAGGGTTTCTTTTTTCTTTTCTCGCTCATTTTTCCTACATGTAAAAAAGAAAGCTGCTTACTGACAGAAAGAAACATTAAAGCTTTACAGAGGGTCATTTGGGAGGATGAGTCCAGGCAGATCCCAGGCCTGGGCTGAACAACAGCTCCGGTCATCAGTGGTGGGGGATTGCCATGGACATGCGTGGCCAGACTTTCAAGTCAGATGCATGCTCATACCCTGCTTTGTTTAACTTCCCCATGGGCATTTAATTGTGGAAATGGAGATTGTATGGGCAACTTAAGGTAAAACAGAACAGCAAATGATGGATTTTTCAGCAAATACTTTTCAGTTAATTTGGATCAGTGTTTAGAAAGCATAACTATAAAAAAAGGGCACAGAAAGAGATTACTTGAAAGGTTAGTGCACCTGGATTTAAGACAATTCTGGCTGGATATTTTTTAGGATGGTACACAGTTGTAAAGAAACCTAAAGAATTTTGAGAAACCCTTGTAGCACAATATTCAGAGTTCCTGTGGGGTTTTTTATGGTGACAAATTAGGATCCCTTAAGTTAGAAAGTCTGGTCAAGTGTTTTTAGGCTTATGAAGACTGCCTCATTTTCCTATGCAAAAGATAGATTTTTAAACAGAATTCATGCATTTTAAGGTAGGAGAAGCCAAATAAGCTGCAAAACTTCAGAGCAGGATGGTAGAAACCCAGTAAAACTCTAGCTTTGTGGCACCAGGGAGAATTTTGTCATTTTCTTCAATAAAAAAATGCTTTAAAAAAGTATCAAATAAGCAAATCCAAAACCAAGGTACCATTTCACAGTTACCAAGGTATCTTCACAAATGTGCCATCTTAATGTGGGAGAAAGACTAGAATCCCACTGTAGCCAGAAGGATGAGACAATGCTGTTTTTTATGTGCAGCCGAGATGTGGTTAACATGATCTGTCATAGGCATTTTGCAACATCTAGCCCGTGATTGTAAAAGCTTAAAATTGCATTCTTTGTATGGTCTAATTCCTGTCTATCTTTGCCGTAATCACTTTGCTCAGAGCTGTAATTTCTTTTTTCCCTTGTAAGTTTTACTATGAGAATGTATTTGCCAAAGAAATTGTGCCTGAGACTACACTCTGTTGTGAAGTAACTGTCAAGTAACAGTATTATTGTTAAAATACAGTAACTTGAGAAATATTCCCTCTAGAGACAGAAAGGAAATATGGGTTCATTATGACTTGCATGAAAGTCTTTTTCCTCTGGATCTTACTGTGGCCACGTGATGCTGGCTGCTCTGTTCACAAATTCTGGCCAGGCACAGCTTCCTCGGCTGCAGTTCTGATATGGACCTGTGTTGTCATATCCTCTCTCAAGAGCACTCTGATGCCTCAGGTAAAACATCCACTTGTCCTAATCTCTTACATCTCAGAAAAATCTGCAAGGGCTTTCAGTGACAAGAAAAGTTGTAGGAGTTACTATGTTGTAACCTTGCTTGCTTTGAGTTTGACATGCTTTGAAGATGATGTGGGGTACATGACATTTGATTCTTTTAAGGTTAAATGTCAAATAGATGTTGAAGGACAGATTGAGAGCTGAAAGTAATTACTGAGAGCAGTTCTCTGCTTCTGGACAACTGCTTGAAGCCCCTAGTGCTGACTTCAAATGGGTTAATCATTTTCAAGAGGCCAGAGAGCTACTTGAGGGCTGAATTTTGTAAATAAGAAAATAAGTCAGTTCTGAAATGAAAGGCAGGGGTATTGGAGGGAAGAGATTAATTAAAACATACACTGTAAATAGCTGCAACAGCAGAGAAAGGACTCCTCTCTCATCAGCAGTTTCCAGTTGGCTTACATCAGAAAATATCAGACCACAGATTCACCACAAAATTACAGCTTTTCATTAGATTATATGATGGCTTAATGTGTCTCTTATTGTTTTCATAGTGGGTACCTAATTTGACAGTGTCCTGGCTTCAGCATAAACACTGTAAATTTAATGCTCACATAGAAGATTATCAAGCTTTGCCTGAGCCTACACCTACATCTTTCTTCCCTTTTCCCATCACAACCATAGAACCAGTACAGTACCACTAACGAGAGCAGAAACGAGTTGTGGTGTGGACAGGATGCTTGTGTCCAAACTAGTGCCTTGCCCAGTCTTTTCTGTGTGAGCATTTATGTTCCCTGGAGAATAAACTTGCAGGAGAACTTTGCATTTCTGTAAGAGGCTCTGGGGGACAGTTCCTGTGACTTACCTGTCAATGGATCCACTGCGCTGTTCTCATGCCTGCTCATTTTGAAGCTTTCTTCTGATTTTTGTGGGGGGTAATTTTACATCCCAAAATAAGTCTTACCTCATATTTTTATTGCAACAGAAGAGAGAAATAGTATCCCAGATAATGAGTCCGTAGTAGAAAGGTCATGGAACCATAGAACCATAGAATATCTCAAGTTGGAAGGGACCCATAAGGATCATTGAGTCCAACTACTTGCTCCTTGCAGGACTACCTACAAATAAACCATATGACTAAGAGCATTGTCCAGATGCTCCATGAACTCTGACAGGCTTGGTGCTGTGACCAGTTCCCTGGAGAGTCTGTTGCGGTGACCAGCCATCCTCTCAGTGGAGAACCTTTTCCTAATGTCCAATTTGAACTTCACTGATGCAGCTTCATTCCATTTCCTCGTGTCCTATTGCTGGTCACCAGAGAGAGGAGATCATCACCTCTCCCCTCAGCTGAGGAAATGGGATTGTGGAAGAGAATTACCAAATGAAGCTGCTTAGCACAGGAGAGCTGTTATGACACCTTGTGATAAGGGACATACCATGGACGTTTGAGTTTACTAGTTACTGCTGAGTGACTCCTGTTCAAAAGCTGTCAAAGCAATTATCTAGTGCCTGTCACCCCCATCCCAGTGGGATTGAACAGGAAGCCTGTCTTTTCAAAGGATTGTAAAGTGACTAATGGAAGAAAACAGGAGGAAAATGTCTCACTAAAAATGTCATTAACACACAGGTGCAGAAATGCCAAAGCCCCTGAATATAACACCATGGGAACACCTACAGTGTACATTCATGGAAAAGACAATAAGTGTTTTACAACCAGCTCACCACGTGATACTTAATTAGCACAGGTACTCTGCTGAGTGAGGAAGACATAGGAGCTAAACAGCTACCAAGCACAAAACTAAGCACTGACCCACTATCCACACAAGAAGGAAAATGCACCTGGATCTGGAGGCCCTATGCCAGCTGATTCATTTAGAAAAGCAAGGCAACAAATAACAGACAACACACTTCATCTAAACACTTTAATAATAGAATTAAAAGCCAAACTATAGTGTGAAAGTAATTGCTTGTACTCCTATAGTGCCTTTCACCCAACTATTCCAAAGCATGCCAGCATCTTGTGCTGCCTTTTCATCTGCAAGTCCAGATCTGGGTGTGCTACTGTTTGCAGTCCCCTGGCAAAGAGAGAGGCATCAAAAGTGGTATGATGCAAAGGCAATCTGTACAGAGAAGGGGGATGATCTATATAATCCCTGAGGTCTTCATCACTAGAATCAATGTTATCCATCTTATAAGTGGGGCACTGAGGCACCGGGGATCTTGATGTCTGCTTTTACAAATAGTGACCACCCAGTATCAAGTGACTACTGCTTAGGGCAAATGGTTAAAAACAGTTAAAAAGCCAATGTGGGGGACACTGTTTATGGTTTACATCAGGTCAGCTAACACCACTTTATGTAGGAAGAGGCTGACCTGTTCAGTTTCCTGTGTGTCAATGAGATTATCAGCTTTTCAGTGACATACTTAGCCTGTTTCAGAGGCTTTCCTTTTCTTCCTGTTAGTTTCTGCCAAGTTTCTGTAGACTCTCCGATCTTAGGTAAAGCTCAGAGAGGATTAATCAGCAAAACATCGTGGTATTGATAAACCTGTTTTTGCAACTGATGACCCAGCTGCTGTTATCTGACTTTTCAGAAGATGTGAATCTGAGGTTTTCCTGTCTCTGGCATTTCACTTTTCCCAAGTTTAGAAACTTCTTCAGGGCCTTCTTGATTACTTCACAGAGATTACTTCAATTCTACACAGAAAACAATACTTAAGAGAGCAGTACTTTCTCAGGAATGACAAAGATGTAATCCAGTACTGAGAGAGAGCAATCCATGCTTTTTAACACAAGGTCATTTTCCCAGGGGATAGATTCTGACCTCTGTACACCCCAAAAATGTGTTTTCCTCTGTAGCAGGATCTGACCCTGAACAGCTCTTGTTTCTGTTGGTTGATGCAGTAGGTAGAGGCAGTAGAAGTATTTGTGTTCTCACATGAGGAAAACACATAGGGAGTCCACTGTCGCTGACAACAAGCCAGTCAGGGAAGATTAATGATGTGAAAATTGCATCTTTTTAGAAATTATCATTATTATTGCCCTTTTGAAATTCCCTTTCGCTCCCAATAATCTGTCTTTGAGTATTTCTTCCCTATATCCTTAGACCTACTTGCTACTTGAAGATCACTAGCATTGCTAGTTCAGCAATGCTGCTGAGGTCCTCTGGCACAGGAACAGCCTTGTTCAAAACCTCAGTCAGTTCTTGGATAAGCTCAGCCACAGTATTTGTTTGCACAGTATCACATACTTCTTTACCCTAGACCACAAATCTTGTACTATTTTTATGTGAGGCCCATTTCAACACATAGCTGTCCCTCATTGCCCTCTGTACAACCACATGCATTGCTGTAAACATGCAGGCTGCTGTTGTCACAACACTGGAGTGCTTCAAGACCTTCCAAAGGTGGCAACTGCCTTATCAAACAGGACCTCATATATCATGTGATTTCTCAACAATTCTTGCTGGAAGTTTTAAAAATTTTCTTATGTCATGGCTAGAAGAAACCCCATTCCTATTCAGAAAAACACCTAAAGCAAGCCTTGTAGGTGTCCATGGCTCCTATGGACGTATGGAACCTCAGCTGTGAGTTTATTAAGTTTCCTGACTTAAGGGTCTGGCTGAAGGGCATGTCTCACTAATGACATGTTTGTTTTAATAATTTGGCCACATGAACAGCTTCCAATTTTATCTGAAAAGGCCCTGTTGCTCTTCTTTCACACTTCTGTCTTTGTAAAGTTCTCGCCGACATTGTGAGTCTGTCCGTGTTTCCCCTGCAGCACATTTTACATGGTAGGAATGGCCATTAAGTTTTCAGCCTTGACCAGGACACTTACGGTTTGAAAGTTGGAATGTTTGTGGTTCATGAGCAGAAAACGAGTGATGTTCATGTTCAAAGGTGTTAGGTAAAATTAATGAAGAGCCAACCACAAAATTGCCTAAGGCTTGTACTTCTCAGAAAAAAGATGCAAAAAAGTCTTTCTTTTCTTTAGCTTCCTGCAGTCTTGCCTTTTTGTGGAGCTTATTCACATCACACTTTTGTCACAACACTAAATCTGGGTTTCCAATAATGCCTGGAAGAAAATTAATAATACAAAAATTAAAGGAGTTACTGAATGTAATTGAAATGTAAAGTTTCCATCAGTGCTTGATTGCTCACTGTGATAACAGGAGACATGATGTTTAAACTGTGAAGAAAGAAGCTGAGCAAAGTTTTTCTGCCTCCAGGATTGTTTACATGTAAAATATACCAGAACAGTGTAGCACATTTTTATGGGCAGTACAGAATGCCCTGTCTTTCTAGGATATGAGAGATGCTAAATAACCAGGTGAAGGAAAAAATAGCAAGGCCGTTACGAGAAACAGTGGCAAACGGGAAGGCAGCTCTGATAAAATGAAGATGCTGATCTCGACCAGGCAAGCATAAATCCACTGGCTTACATAGCTGGAACTGACACCAACATTTGACCTGGCATTTTCAGTATTTCTCAGCAGCATGATAACTGGAAGGGTTTTTCTGAAAGTTCTGAAAGTGTTTTAAAATTACCAAAACCAGTCCTGTGTGGGCATAGGCTTGAAAGTAGGTGGGATTTTCACAAGTACCAAGTGCTCTAGGAACATAACCTTAACAGGAAGCCAGCAGAACACATGTTCCTAATCACCTCAGAAATTTGAAAGGTCCCAGGCTAGTGCTTGTGCAAGGGCTTTTAACATTGTTCACATAGCAGCTGGTATGAAACCGGAGCAATATTTGGTGGAATTCACTTAATCTTATTTTAGCTGTACAAAATAAAGCATATGAAATAGGCTAGTTGTCTACACTCACTGAGCAGCTGATGCAAAGAGACAAGCACTGTTCAAGATCAGGCCCTCCCACCAGTCTTAACCAACTTAGGATGAACCAAATTAATTCTAGTGACAGAAATAGATATCCTTAATGGAGTGCAACTCACCCTACAATCTCACTGACTGAAAACGGAGCCAAGGGTAAGCAGCTCACCTGCAGGCAAGTAGGCATCTAAAGCCAGTGAGATGACTCATGAGATAACTCTATTTCCTGCACTTAGTTCAAAACGGACCTCTCCTTGATGAGTGTCCTTCCATCTTTCAAGCTGATACAGATGCTTTTTTATTTCCTGAAAGGGTAGAAGGAATGGGGACAAGCTCTGCTAAGGACTGCTCTGTTGCTGTGGTCTGCAGTTTTGTCGTCCTCCTAACGAGAGATTCATTTTTGCTTTAAGTTTTAACTGACAGTGCATTGGACATACTTTCCTAGTTTCCTTTTGTAGACCTGGCAAACCAGTGTGAAACTCGTCACTTTACTCAGAGGTATCTGGAGTGCTCTGGGAGGGAGTAAGAGTAATTGTTGCAGACCCCAGCCCAAGTCCATTTGCAGGTTTTGGGGAGAAACAGGCAGGCAAAAGTGCTGTCTCTGTCTCGCACAAACCTGCCTGCTAATCAGCACCTTTCACATGCAGTGGAGGTGCTTATAAAGAAAAAAGATTAGAAACACTGCTACCTAAAGTCAGAAGCCATGTGCTTTTGGATATGTGTTTGCGTACTGTGTATGTCATCAAACAAATTTACTGAAGGAAGAAACAATGAAAAAAATGAAAACCTCCAAGTCCACCATTTCACCACTTTGGTCACTCTGTACCTGTTTCTAAAACCTTAGCTTTAAAATGTTAAAAGCACAAAAATCTTGAGGGCTGGACACCAGATGTTCTTCCCTAGGCTTTTGATGAACAGACCTCAGTGCCACAGGAGGAGAGAGCAAACCTTGCTGCTGGAAAGCATCCAAATGAACAAAATATTAGGGTCCTTCAAACAACCCAAGAACCCCTTCTGACTTCAGCTGTCCATGATTATTGATGCAGTCCCTGGGGCCTGTGGTAATAGTAATTCCATATGTGATACCTGCTCTTACTCTTGGCTTACAATGTGCTAAAAATGTCAAAATCTAGTCCTGTGAAATGTAGCTGCTAAGGATGGGACCCAACTTGGGACCAGCTATGCTGGGTTTTTGGCTTACTCTGTTTCTTGATGCTCAGATCTGATTCTTTTTAAACTGTCTGCAAATGTCTCCCTTTATGAGAGGGAGAGCTAGAATGAAAAAACATCCTAATTATGGCTTAGCATACACATCATGCTGGTTAGATGTTTTGTATAAAGGTTTCTTTTTCCCAAAAGCACAGGACATCTTGATGTAATATCCTTTAGAAAACACAATGTTAGTGTAAAATGACTAAGGAAAAAAAAGAATAAAGCAGCGCATGACTTTGTTTTCAAATGCAGCTACATATATCTTTTTATTTCTCCATATACAGAACTGGGAAACCAGAGAGAGTCCTGGTCATTAGTGAAAAATGGCATAGCATAATCAAATCTATCTAATCTTTGTTGTTCATTTTGCACTAGAAAGGGAGAGCAACAAGCACAGTTTTCCATGTGTTCAGCAAAAGTGAAATGAACTGTCTGGGAGCTCTGCTTGGGTGGTTTTGAAGCCTTGCTCTGGAGCATGGGCAGGCTATTCCAAGGACATTGCAAGTGCATAACAACTTTGGGAAAAAAAGAAGTAAGGATATGATTTTGATCATGGTCCTTGACAACATGCTGCTAAAAGACAACTTAGTGTCTGCACTGATAAAAGTTGTCTGTCATGTGAGTCATCTGCAGTAAGACAATCCCTGGTGAGCCATAGGGGTCAAGAATTAACATCTAGCCTGTTGTTCTTTTTTTAGAGAAAATAGCTGACATTTTGTCAGGGAGAGAGACAAGAGTCTCACAGTTTGTCCAAATGACTCAGTTTCCAGTTTTAGGAACATAATATTTGTCACTTTTTTAGCTGCTTTTCCACTTCAGCTAAAATGAAGTGTGTTAAGATACTTTTGTCCCTATTAGAGTTTATGAAATCAATGGATCTTTTGAAATGAGTGGGATCCCAAGGTTGTGATATCAGTGCTATATATCACTGCCTTTTTTAAAAAAAAAAGAACCTGTCATCAAATTTTCACAAGGTTTTTAGTGGCATGAGAGTAAGTAGATAGTTATCTCTTTCCATTTTGGAAGCACTGATGTTTAACCCTCTTAAAAGAAATTATTCTGTGCTGTTGCAAAGATGTAAAGCTCCCAGCTGAGATGTGTACCTTCAAAGAGAAACAGCTATTATTATCTTTACCTAATTAGGGTTGTTGTGTAGGCAGAGACACACATAAAAACTGAGTAGGCCCTTGTTAATGCTGTTTGCATATTCCCTCACAATGCATCCCTTCAAAATCACTGAACTTGTCACCAGCCGCCAATTTTCATCAAGAAAAACCTCTCATTAAGTTTACCGCAAGCATTTCTGAGCTGTGCTCACAGAATTGGCTTTAAGCTCCTGAGTGTACAGCTGGATCAAACCCTGCTTTGGCAGTGTCTGTCCTGTTACAACTGCCATTGCTTTCCCATCACTACAAGGCTTCTGCCGGGCACCTGGAGGGAGTGAGAAGGAGTGCTTTGATGCATAGCTTGTTTTTGCAGATGAAAGTGAGGAAGATGGTTTGATTTCCTGTGACCCACTCTCCTAGTAGCTTCTGATCTGTTCTTATGGATTCGAAGTTTGGTGAGCTTTGTCTTGGTGCCTAGCGTGATAAATGTGGGACAGGGATGCTGTGGACCACTGTAAGCTGGAACTCTTGTGCATTTGACTGGAATGACAAAGAGTTGGTCTTATGTTCTCAATGCCTCTCTCTGGACAGAGTGAAAACACACTATTGCTTTACACTTGCTATTTTAATAACCATTTTTTCATTCATCACCTGTAGAATAGGAGGTAGTCTGAGTCCAAGCTACGTTGTTATAGCCATGGCTCTTACTGCCACCTGGGAACATGAAGGATGGATGTCTGAAAACAATGATTTTTTAATTCTTGACACAAAAAAAATGCTGGTTTTCAAGTTTTAGGTAGCTTGCTAACAACATAGAATCTCTAAAAATATTAGGATTAAAATAGTTTGTTTTCAGGAAACTATAGTTTACACCAGCTCTGTTATTAAAGTAGCAGTCTGCTTTGTTGATGCTCCAGGCTAAGGGGTTCCCCACTTGTGTTTGAGGGTGGCTGGAGCCAGTAAGTGAGGATGGAGAGTTTCATCCATGGCGAGCCAGATCTGCAACATGGGACTCATTTTTGGTGGGTAAGGGGAGAATATGGAAGAATGGCTCTGAAGTGGCCCTGCACTCCTTTTTTGGGGTTCTTCACCATCTGCACAACAGAGGCAGGTGCTTACTCCATTTCACAATAGCAGGGTATGCAGAGCTCAGTCACCCCATGATCACATCCAAAAGGGAAATAATCCTCAGAATGTATATATATTACTGAGTGTGGCCTGCAATGAATTGTATGCACATAAATATCAAGAACAAGCCATTATGGATATTTCTAAACAATATCAAGTAATAAATGAAACACTATTTGATTGCATTTTGTGCAGAAAAATTATGAATAGGATTCATAGAAATTTATCAAATACATTATCTATTTAACCAAAGCTCTGGGAAAAAATAGAACAAGATTTTAAGAGGTTTTACAGTGTAAACAGCTATTCAAATCTGTTCTCTTTTTTCATATATGTTACACCTAAAATAGCTTTACTGGTTTATCAGTTTTCAACCTGCAGTCTCAGCCCTTGGCTCCAGCTGTGCATAGCTGAGGTCACTCTTTTTTGCTTTGTGTTGAAACAGAACACGTGTGGGAGAAAGGAGAGGATTGTGGTTTTTCTCTTCTCTTACAAAACAAAGACAAAATCTGGTAAAAGCAGAGGAATACTGAAGACAACTAAATTACCTGTTCCACTCACTGCAATATTCTTTCTTCCACTAAATTCACCATTTTTTTTTCATTAATTTTAAAATAGCACATTCTCTGTGATAACAGCCATGGATATTTTTTTGGTTTGGAATTGTCATTATCTAATCTGACCTCCTGGATACCACAAGCCATGAAATTTCACCTACGGATTCCACTGTGTAATAATCTGTCAGAGAAGATAAATCTTGGGTAGAATTTATTTCAGTATTGACTGGCAAATCTCTCCTCTTCTAACACAGAAATTCCAAAAAACTTTCACCCTGACCTGCCACTTAAGTCAATCTTGATAAAATTAGATCAGTCCGTTCAAATGAATTATTTTTGTTTCATTCTGAAGCACTTGATGACATTTTGCTTTTATTCATTTACTGGCTGAACCAAATACCAGTCTCATCCTTGTTTCAGTGCACCGTGTTGCTCCGGGAGCTTGGAGACTGAATTCACGTGATGCCACAGCCCACCTGTGTAGCTGCCCAGAGTCATTTCCTCTAACAAGCACAAAGCTTACAAATGAGCCAAAGGTTCAAATCAAGACCTGATCTCTGCAGAGACATTGATAAGAGGTGTTAAGGTCACTTTCCCCCTAGGATAAACTGCGCCCTGCTAGCTCTGAGAAATTAGTTGAGTAAAGACTCACAATGTTCAATATATCAGGTAGAAACTTTGCTTCTCTGTTCTTTCAGGAACTTGAATCCTGCTGTGGTTTGCTTTTGTACGGGTTACCACTCTACTTCAAGACAGCAAGCAAAGTGGCTGATGAGCCATTGCAAATATGCAGGAGGATCCCTTGAAGGCAAGGGCATATTCAACAGAATATTGAATATTCCATTTTATGCACCCCATGGGTGCCTGCCAGACTTTGGTGATTCCTGCCTACTTATAATCCAGAAGGATGTCTTTGGTACTCTAAGAACATTCACTGTTTACTTTATCCTTCCTCAATAATAAAAAAGTAGCACTTAAGAAGTACACTGAGAGTTCCTGAATCAGCAGAGCATATAGATTTTAGCTGTAATCAAAGAAAATGGGTCTTGATGCAGTGAGACGACAAAGCAGCTCTTCACAGTTCTTCCTCTGAGCAATTCTCTTGAATGCTGCTACCTCACTGTGAGGTGATTTTAATGAAGGTTTGCCCATATCCATCTGGCTAGCATTTGCCTTTCTGATGTCATATGTGTCTTCTGGATATTGAGGACCTTTCAACCCCTTCAGAATCACTAGAAGGTAGGGCACTGTTTCATGCTAAATATTTAAAGCCTATAGCAGGGTGGTTTCAATGAATATTTGATAAATGTGTACCCTAATTGGTAGCTGTTTTGGGCACTTCAACAAGATACTCATTCCTCTGCCACTTTCCCTAGGGAATAATTCTCCTGTACATTTTCCCACTCACTTTATGCTATCCCATATCCCATAGTTGCTGACTGTTAAATACATTAGATTTCTTAAACTTTAAACAGTCCAGGGAAGATAAAAGCTGTGAATATGAACAGGATTTTCTTTAAAGCGTATTCTGAACTTTAAGTTCACCTTTCTTGGAGAGCTGTAGCTGGAGGAGGACCCGAACAGTGGGACTGTGCACTCATCCAGTTGTGCTAGATGACTCCGGACCTGGCCCACCCCACCAGCCAGTGCCACCGAGGAAGTGCAGTCAAGCCTTTCCACTGACTTCATGCAGACTTAATTTCCCATTAGAATAAGGATCATCTAGAAACCTTTCTTAAAAGGGAGGCTTTAATGCTGTGTCTTAACAAAATGCTATGGACACCGAGAGAGTTAGGCTGACTGTGCTGGGGGTCTTGTTTCTCAGGTCAGTGGGACTGGGTTGCCCTGTTAACCCTTGTTTGGCTGATACAGATTGCTTACTTTGCCCACAACAGGCTCAGGCTGGGGGTCAGAAATGCAGCTTAACTCCCAGGGAAGACTGACAAAGATGTTTTTTTACTTTCCTCAGTGATGAGGGCATTATTTGCTTTCCGGGAACATCCTGCACTTTATCAATTCTCTGCTGTTCCCAACTGCTCTGGCACCAATTTGGTCTCTCTGGTATTCTGCCTGCAATATACAGTTTAATCTCCTCAAAAGATGCAAGTGCCTGAAATTCTTTAGTTTTTCTAAAGCCTTTGGATTTGATGTAAGATACCAGCATGAAACTTAATGGCCTATGATATTTCAGAAGCCTGACTAGATGATCTAATGATTCCTTCTGGCTTTAAACACTGAAACTCTTGGATCCTCACTTTGCTGATGACTGCCTCATATAAAATACAATTCAGAATAAAAATAACCTGATCATTCATCATATATTTTCTTAACAGGGGAAAATTATTTCACTGCAGCAAAACCACAGAAAAAGGAATTTTACTGGCATCGCTGATATTTGGTGGATTATTTCTTAACCTGAAGCCTCATTTTGTATGAAGGATTGGAGCCATTTCTCTGTGCTGGATCTGGGCTTCAGGCCTGTATCACCAGTGATATGTGGAATGCCCTTATCAATAATAAAAAAAAAAGAGCAGAGTTCTATCGCTCAAGAAGAAAAACAAAACAAAGCAGCAACTGCAATTTCCCTGCCAAAAAGAATTCAAAGACTAAGTGATGTGAAAGTTTTGGGGAGAACTGTGAGGATCAAGCGAATCCTTCTAAATAATAATAACAACAATAAAATAGCTTTTTTAAAATTTATTAGAATGGGCAACTGATCTAGGAGTCAGGAAATCTGGCCTTTGAATAGTGTATCAGGCAGGAGAACCTGAAATGAGATGTCAGCAGACTTTAGGTATTTAGACACAAGTTTGTGACCAAGCTTGCCTACAGCTGTCCCCAGCATGGCAGCAGCTCATAGCAGGTGCAGCAGGGTGCTGGCGTGGCTTTTGCCCAAACCTCTGCACGAGCTGGGACTGGGGAACAGGGCATGGGAGTCCCCTGAGGGTGCAGCTCATGGGGTGGCTGAAAACATGTCCCTGCATGGGACCAGTTCCTGCATGAAACACAGCTGGTAGCTCGTTTCCACCCCTGCCCATCATGCAGCTTAGCCAATGATGGGAACACTCAGCCAGCAAGACCTCCTCCCGCCAGGACACCTCCTTTTCCAGCCAGCGATGGGGTGCCTTCAGACTGCAAAGGATCTTAAACCTGAATTAGAGCCAAGAGTCCAGAAACATCTGCTCCACTGCAAGCAGCATTCTGTCTGTGCTAAGATAAAGTCAGAAGCAGAGGCCCCAGGAGTGAGTGCCTGGCAGATGGATGGGAGCTCAGTGTGGTTGTCTCCCTGCAAGCCCATTTTGAGAGGGGTTTATAGAGAAAAAATGTTAGATTATTTGGGAAAAAAGACTGTAGCCCCATCTATTTACTACCATTTTTGACTCACTGTTTAGGACACCGCCTGAGAAGGGATTGGCTTTTTCCACAGAATGAAACCAGCAGGAATTAACAAGCAGTGCCCTTTCAGGTGCAAACCATTGCTTACCCTCCCTGCTCCCTCTGCTTTGACAAACTGCTATATAAGGCATGGATAAGTGCAATCAATTCTGTGTCCTCTCAAGGTGGGTTTTTATGTGAATTTTAGTCCCCAAGTGCCTGACACAGTTACTTTTTGAGAAGGACTTAGAATTGCTTCTGAAAAATATCTAGTATAGTCTCCATCTGTGACTGAGTTCATTAAACGAGTTACTGAGCTTGCTACCAATGACATGAGGAACTTCATACTGTGTTGAATTTGCATGATGATTTTGTTTTGACTTACTGACTTTTGGGCCACTCTTATAACTGGTTTTGTTACCTGTAACAAAACACATACATTTGCTTTTTATTATTTTATGTCTTTTTTACATGCTTAATTACTATGTATGAAGTTATTGACGTTACTAAATGACCCAAAATGCAGTAAGATTTGATTTTTAGGAGCGCATGTGCACACACACATATGCACACACACAGTTACTGTCCTTGTTCTTCTGGCACATCTGTGACCAGTAATAAATAATATAGTAATACTAATAGTAATTAACAGTAATAGTAATAAGAATAGTAATAAAACTCCTTTTACCTGGAAAATGCTGAAAAATGTCACCAGTCATATTACCTATGGTCTTTCTTGTCTATGAATAATAATATGAGTAAACAACTTGAATAAAATTATCACAATGTGAAAAGTAAAGATATCCACATTATTTTTCCCTGTCTATTTTGTAATGGACACAACTGTAAGGGAACAACACCCCCTTGGAAAGAAGAGGTATTATCTATGTTTAATTAGCATGAATCTAAACTCCTTTTTGATCAAGCATTGCTATGTAGTGTTTGATGTTTTAATATTTACCCTAAGTTTAAAGACAGGACATCTTGGCCACCAGCATTATCCATTTAATCAAGGACAAACGTTCCTTATGGAAGAAAATAAAGGAGAGTTGGCAAGAGAAAATAGCCTTCAGTTGTCCTTAGGTGAACGTTACCAGATAGATGGATAAAAAGGGTTCAGGTACTTCATCTGCGAAGAACACTAGAGACCACCAAGGGCCCCAGAA
Source organism: Sula dactylatra (assembly GCA_013389905.1). Lineage (NCBI taxonomy): Eukaryota > Metazoa > Chordata > Aves > Suliformes > Sulidae > Sula > Sula dactylatra. The sequence goes on along the minus strand of WEKW01018510.1, from coordinate 13,878 downwards.
GAGAGGAAGACATGCACAGAAGAATCTGAGGTGGAGCCAAGAGGAGTGACTTAATGCCATTATGCAACCTACGTAGATCATAATGAATATGTATTAGATAGGTGGAATATGTATTAATTTATTGTATAAATATAACGAAGGAGCCAGCCTCGGTGTGCTTGATTTGTGGAAAACCACCGAGCACCCAGGCTTGCACAACCCTGAAATAAATAAGCAATATCCCTCCTGAGTGTGTGATTATTGACTCATTGCACACCGGGTGATGAATCTGCTTTTTGGACAACACAACTTGCCGCACAAGTGTTTGCTATTGCTTTCCAGCATCTTCTGGTATTTTTATTTATTCATTCATTAGGACACTGAGTTAAATTGCTTGCTTAATTTGGTGGTGTTTATTCTGACTTGCCACAAATTTTTCTTCATCCTTTGAATTCACTTTTCTTCCCTCTCCCCTCTTCCATTTGGAAAGAAGCAGAAAATCAGCCTTGAGTGAAAAAAAGAATCCTTATCCTTTTGCTTCCTTATGTTGGGATTTGTGTCTCACTTCTTGCAAGGGGTTATACAACATATTTTGCCTGCCATCAGCTTAATGATGATATGATGCTTGATAAAGAACATTTGTACTTTAAGTGTGCACATTACTTCACAGTTTAAATAGCATCCTGCTCGTTTGCCTGCTGGGCCATGACATTCAGAGGATATTTTTCCTTTTTGTGGTGTGTTCCTGCATTTTATCAAATTATGGTGATTAAAAAACATTTTTCTGGAAAATGGCATGAAATCCTCAGCTGATATTAGAATTTGGAAAGGAGTATGCGACATTTGGATATTCTTGGCTCATAGCACTGACGCAGTTCAGCTTAAACACTGAGTTTGTGCCAAAGTGACTTCCATGGACTTTCTTGTGCAGCGTGAGCCTGGACTTTCCACTCCGAGCTTTACTCAATTAAAACACACAGTATACACAGTTTGCTGATCTGACTGAAAATTAAGTGTCTGTCATATCAGCTGGTATATCAGTTTGCTAGATCTGATAGAAAGCTGGGAATGGGGAGGAGAGCCTCAGCATGGGAGATGGTGACAGCCCCTTCCCCTGCAGACCACTGCATGTGCCAGGGCTGAGCTATTCAGTGTTGCAGGAGAACAAGAAACACGCATTTGGATAAGACCTCATCTTCCTTCTTGAAAACCTGGCACTCTGAAAGGATGAAAATAGCTTGATACTGGTATCTCACTTGTTGGTATCATGGGCAGCTGGAAAACCACCTTAGAGTGGTATAACTTAGTGCTGCTGCCAAAGAGTTTGTACCATTCAGTCCCTTCCCAATCATCTTTCCTTTGGGGTTGGCAAATCATTTGTGCCATCATTCAGTGAACTAGCTATGGGACTGAACTGGATGAAAAATAACTTGAGAAATGGCTTGGTCCCAGCCAGGTTTGTTTTCTGAGCCACTTCACAGTGTGACTGCAAATTGCTGCAAGGAGTGGGTAGTCTGGGCATGAGAATGAGCTGCTGGGAGTGGGAAGTGAGCAGGATGCTGGGATGGGAGATGCCAGGATGTGCTCATTGAATGACTTCCAAAAAGAAAGGACACTGAAGCAAGTTCATATGGTAAGAGGAACGTAGGGGGGTTTTGTGTATCGAAAAGCAGCTATCCAAAAGAGGTCCTATAAAGTTAAAGGAAGGAACTCTTGCTGGGGTGAGAGAAAGACAAGGGGAATGGCAGTTCTTGGGCTTTGCACACCTATATGCTTAACTTTCAGCCAGGTCATGAAGCTTACTCAGAGCACAGAAATTTGAGAACATATATGAAAATCTGTGTAGGACAGATGAGCAATTTTCTGAACTGTTTTTGCTTAACTCTATTTCACTTGTAGTTTAAAAATAATTAAAACAATATAAAGCAAAGAAAAAAAAGTAAAATATAAAAAGCCCCCTAGAAAGTAACAATTTTCCATTTTTCCTCGGAGAATATAAAAAACCTTTAGAGGCAATTGGCACAATTCTCTTCATGGTTTTATTTTAGCTCAAACAGGCTAAAAAACTTTCAGGATGTCTTTCTGCCAATTAGTTGAATATACTTCACAAAATACACATGTAACTATTTCTGACGTCTCACCATGCAAGAACACGCCGAAAAGTATTTCTATCATTTATGCCCATTAAGAGTCAGTTAGAGACCAGGGAACTACCACTACAAGCAGGACCCAGAGTTTTCAACTCACTGCATGAACAAGGGCTACCTCCAATGAATATTTCGGTGCAACAAGAGTAAACCCATTTGATCCAGTTCTACCTCATGCTGTTAAAAATCTGCCCCTCAGCTTTAATCCACTCAGGTCAGGTTTTCTCATCTCTTTTAAATTTTTCTGCTCCACAGTGTATGATACGGAGATTCTTTTTATAGAAAAAGTAATTACGGCAGTATTCCAAATGATCACAATACCATTGTGCCCTCAGTTCCCAAGGGCTCTCTCAAAGAATTTCTTTTAATTCAGAAAAAGATTACAAATGTGGCATAGTCTTTCTGACTGAAATTGAGTATGTAAATTTGTCTGGGGAATTGCAGTCCTCCAGCAGCTTCCTCTCTGAGTCCCAATGAGGAAAGGTTCCAGCAGGTGAGCAAAATTATTCATCTTTGGTCATTTTGGTCACACCAAGCAAAACTGGCCCAGCTACGGAGCTAGTGTAAACTGGCTTGGCAGTCACAGGACTGATGCTGATTTATGCCGGCTAAGAAGACTATTATATTCATTCTGCTTATCTGTAAAGCCCTTTTCTGAAATAGTGTTGTGCTGATTGTCTCTCCAAGGTAGAAGCATGCCAGGAATACTAAATTAGCCATGTATAGTGCATTTGAGGTCACACTTGAGTTTATTGCCTCTTGGTAAGTTATTAAGCTTTTATTGAAGCATATTTTGTATGAGCATCAATATTAATCACATGCTTTGTGCCTAATGCATTTCACTTCTTTAGCACATTTCAGTTAAGGGTTTTAAAATAGGCTACAAGTGTTAATGAATTGAGCTTTGCAGCACTCCAGTGAGGAAGGTAAGCAGCATCATTGCAGGTCTGCAGGTCAGGATACTGAGGGACAGAGCGGCTTTCTGAAGACAGCACAATAAAATTCAGATGATGGTTCCTGCCCTTCTTCTGGTACCTTGGGCCTTTTCCCCTTTCCCCCCAACAGTGATGAAGGAAAGGAAGGCAGTTTGCCCATGGGTGCTGGCTGCATCCCCAGGAGCAGTGGGGCTCCAGATGCACTCAGGACTGGACGCCACCTGCCCCAGGGCCCAGGTACCCCTGGACAGAGTTGGTCCCCCCCAGCCTCACACCCCTGCCTGTGCCCATGCTCTCACCTCACCCTTTCATACCAAGACCTGCCACACAAGTGCTGTGAACCCTTTTCTATGGTCCCAAGCATGTTCTTGCCAAGGTCCTCAGCATGGTGCATACTTCCAGCTCTTTGGCTTTTGGCTTTAGCTCTCCCTGCCCTACCCTGTTGTGCTCCCCCTAACACCTGCACTTGGTGTCTCTCTCACACCCTGACATGCAACCTTCCTTGCACATTAAATAATTGTAACTGTAATACAGAATTAAATTCAACCACCCCTGAGTGGGAGTTATTTTCAAGACTATTTTTCAAGACATATTACTTCAGAGGACAGCTCTGCAGAGACCTCCAAGCTAGCATACCTTAAGCATGAAGGTCCTGGTGTTGGTGGAAATCTCTGTCCTTTCTCACATGCTCTGCACATGTGTCATGGTTTAACCCCAGTTGGCAACGAAGCACCACACAGCCAATCACTCCGTTCCCCCCTGGTGGGATGGGGAGAGAATCAGAAGGGTAAAAGTGGGAAAACTCGTGGGTTGAGATACAGTTTAATAGGTAAAGCAAAAGCTGCACATGCAAGCAAAGCAAAACAAGGAATTCATTCACTCCTTCCCATCGGCAGGCAGGTGTTCATCCATCTCCAGGAAAGCAGGGCTCCATCACACATAATGGTTACTTGGGAAAACAAACACCATCACTCTGAACATCCCCCCCTTCCTTCTTCTTCCCCCAGCTTTATATGCTGAGCATGACATCATATGGCATGGAATATCCCTTTGGTCAGTTGGGGTCAGCTGTCCCAGCCGTGTCCCCTCCCAACTTTTTAGAATCACAGAATCATAGAATCATTAAGGTTGGAAAAGAACTCTAAGATCATCAACTCCAACCATGAACCCAACAGTACCATGCCTCCTAAACCATGTCCCAAAGTGCCATGTCTACGCATTTTGTGAACTCCTCCAGGGATGGTGACTCCACCACCTC
>WEKW01018509.1:55355-68938 GCA_013389905.1 Sula dactylatra | reverse complement strand
GGCAGCGGCGGGCAGCCCGCGGGGGGAGCCCCCGGCAGCGGGCGGGCGGGTGGAGCCGTTTGCCGCTGGACTCATGGGCATCGGGACCCCGAGGAGCCCGAAAATGGAAGGGGGGGAGGCGAGAAGAGTCGATCCGAGGCGGCTGTCGGTGGGATGCGGCCGGTGCCCTGTCCCGCTCCCGCCTGGACCTCCCCCTTCGGCACCGCGCATCCAGAGCCGCCGCAGCTCGAGAAACAGCGTGTCCCGGTCAGCCGCCACCGACACTATTCCTGCCTGTTTCAAGGCAAAATATCGTCCCCGTTAAAGTCGGGAACGACCCAAAAGGAAACGAGCGTGAATGAGTCCCGGTCCTTCCGTCTGCGAGCGGCTCCTGTTCGCCGAGTCGGTATTAGCCTCGGCTTTGCCACGCAAGACCGACTGCAGAAACAAATCAAAACGAGAAAAAGTACCCAAACTACACCCGTCCCGAAAAGATTTAGAAAAGGGAAACCCGGGAGTGAAGCAAACCAGATGGTCGGAGCCCAGACACGTATATACGCGCACACACACGCTCCCGGCCGTGCATCCACACGCGGAGCGAGGGGTGAGTTTTAATCACGGGTTTGCACGCCGGGGTAAGAAATTATGCGGTCTCCCGAAAGGGAAACCCTATCGATCTACCCGAAAAGATTGCCTTGTCATCGTCTCTCTGTTCCCAGACGTGCAGGGCTGGGGGGGAAGCATTTTTCCTTGGGCAAATTTTTAATTTTTCTGCTCTCCACTCTGAAGTATTTCATTACAGCCTCCCTTTCCATCTCCCGTTTTAACCCGACTCTGTTTTACATTTCACGTTAAATTGCGGTATCAAACGTGCGTAGGGCTGAGAGTTGGCAGGGTGGGGAGGGTCTCCAAAAAGTCTCAACAGTGCGAAAAAAAAAAAAAAAANGAAAAAAAAAAAAAAAAAGAAAAAAAAAGTGGCCATCAGCCGAGCAGGACTTTTTTTTTTCTCCTTTAAATTGACTTTCACTGTCTGTCCTGCCTGTCTTAATGAGGCGTTGGGTCGGCGTTTTGATGCCCCGCAGACCTCTTTAGCAGGTGACTGCCCCGGCCGAGGTTTCCCCCCCGGGGGTGCCGGTGCCCCCACCCGGGCAGCTCCGTGGGAGCGGGTGGGAGCCCCTGCAAGCTGCAAAACGGCAACAACGACCAGGCACTTCTTCCCCAACCCCTCCCCCGCAACACACACAAGGAAAAGCTCGTTCCCTGCCTGTCCCCCGAGACCGTTATTTGCCGCGGGGGGGTCGGGGAGGGCAGGGGGAACAACCCCGGAGCACCGCGGGGTGCGAGCGCTGCTCCTGCCCCGGCGCTGGCCATGCCCCCGCCTAAGGGAGCCGGTCCTGGCCGGAGCATCCCCCGGCGCTGGGGTTCACCGCGGGGCAAAGCCCTGATCCTGCACCGCTCTGCCCGGGGAAGGGCAGCATCGGGCCCTGCGGCGTTTCCCTGCCCTGCCTTGGGCAGTGCGGGGGGTTCAGCTACAGCCCGGCCGGCGTTGCTCCCAGATCCTTCCAGATGATTTGTTGGTTTTGCAATACATAATCGTTCTTGTTTCCTCCGCCGAGCAGTATCTAAATTCGTTTATTCTGATGAGAACGGCATCTACAAGTCCCCCAAGGCTCAGTGATGGATTTTTCTGTATTACCTCGTTATCAAGCTTGGCTGACCTCTAACTTCTCTGAAAACATGAACAAGACAGACCTGCTGCTGCCTGGGCTGCCCCAGGGGGCTCTTTTTCCACTTATGTGATTTCCTTTGATATTATTTCTCTTCTTTCCATATCCAAGGCTCAGACCTTCAGTGCTCCCTGCAGTTCAACCTTTTTTCCAGCCCTGTACTGCCAGCTCCCAGCTTGCAAAGATCAGTTTGCAGCCTGCACACCAAGAGCTCCCAGCTCAGGGAGGTTAAGTGGGAATGGTGGTGCTGGATAGTGTGAGATGTGTGGAATTCCCAGTTTGGAAACCACTGGAGCCAAGTGCCTATATCCATCCCTGCAGCGCTCAGGTGTCGGACATCTCGGTTTTGTTGACTTGCATTTTCAAACGCAGGTGTCCCAAAATCCACAATAAAAAAAGGCCTGGATTTCAAGGGCGGGTTTTCCCAGGCACCCCATGTGCAGGGCTGAACACCCATGAACCTCTGGAGAGCAAGTCTCCCTGTCTTTCCTGCTCTTCCTCTCCCCTCATATGCACACATTTATTTAGGTGCTGTGCTATGACTTTAGGACCTTGGTTTTGGACTTGCAGTTCAAAAACTTTGTCTGCTGCTCTCTATTCATAACTGATCCCATCCCACATGGATTTGAAGTCCACCAGACAAGCTCATATGCAACTTAACGCTCAACTGATTAACTCTGGCTTGGTATGAGCTTTTTTTTTTGTACTGTTCTTCAGCAATCTGACATGAAAAGAGATGGATACACTCACACACTTACATGACTCAGAGGAACGCAGTGAATTCAAGCCATAAACCACCAGGTGCACTTTTGAGACTCACCAAAGCCAGCTCTCTTGGTTGCCATAAAAAACACATTAGCCAAAGGCCGATGCATGTGGAAGGCAATTATGCTCTGGCACATGGCAATATATATAGAACAGCCTGGTAACTGTGCCTACTATGCAAGGAAAAATATCTCTATGAAAACAAGCCTGCTAAATCACTTAATTCTTCCCTGAATCCCCTGAAAATAAAAGAGGGATATTTTTTTTTTTGGGGGGGGGGGATATGCAGGAGGGAATCAGGTTGTCCAAAAGTGGGTGCACCAGTACAAGAACCTAAATAAATGGCCAGATTCACAAGATGTAGAAACTCATTATGAGGTTTTCAAGTCCAGGTTTTCCATGTTAGCATCTGATCATGCCAAATGTGCCCAGGAAATCCCTGCTGCCGAGTTCTCTGCATTCAGCCGTTCAGCAGCCCGAGTGCCCACCTCACACACTGAGTTCGCAAAAGTCCACTTCTGCCAGAAACACCAGCTGAGGACCCTCAGCTTGGGGGTTAGGAGCAATACAGAGAGAGGGCCTTCAAAGGAGGAAATTACAGAGAAGGTGGAAAATTACTGGAATATAGCTTGACTGGGACAAAAAGTGTTTGACTCCTTTTTAGTTTTTTCTGCATGTAGTAAAAGGCTGGATGTCTTTGCACCTGGAAGTATCCAGCAATCTCCAGCTGGCGATCAGGTTGGGGTGAATCTGCTGAATCCTTGTAAAAACTCAGCACCGCACATACCTGCTGATACCTACAGATCTGCCTCACAAACAGGTTCATAGATATATTTTGCCTCTTGACCTCGAATAAGACTATGCTTTGGTCAGCTGGAGGCTGTGATGTTGCTATTGCACAGGAATATAGCGCTTGGCTCCTTTTCTCTGTCCCCATCTTGGGAAGAAGCTGAATAAACAGCAGAAAAAAGTTTGCAACCTAAAGTATGGGGAGGAAGGTGAAGTATCTCACCCATGCAGAGAAGCAGAGGCAGAGCCAAAACCCTTAACCCTGTCCCCTTTTCTAGTGAAGGACAGCCAGGTAGAAAAAATATCAAACCAGGCATCACTGTAGTAGTCTGGGGCTGAATCTGCACAGAAGGGTGAATCTCGGCTCCATTGCCCCGCCAGCGTACAGCTGTGGATGCCAATTCCTCCACTGCATCTCCACCAGGTCACAGCTTTACCCCACAGCCTGGCTCCAGCACTTCCACACCTCAGCAGATCCTTCCTTCAGGTCCAGGACCCAAAGCTAATCCTTGCTTTGCGCACTGGGACACACAGCTCTGGCACATCCCACCCTGACTTTGTGGCAGTGTCAGCGTGGCTGCAAGGGACACTTCTTCATCTCTATGAAATAGGTGCTCTGCAGTGCACAGTGGGTAAAAGGGACACACAAGAAACCCATCCCCAACATCTCCAGACCGGTGTGAATGTCTCCTGCCCCTTTCTTCAAAGCATCAGAAGAAATTGCTGCCCTGAGCTGCACAGAGGCAAGAGAGGGAAAGGTTGTCAACACACAGATTAAAATTAATCCAGCTGCTCTGGGGGTGTTGAAGCTTCACATACACACACATCCCCCCTTCCTTCACTTACTGCAGGAGAGCTTCTGCTTATTCTTGCTGGGAAGAGGAAGCTGCATCACTTGGACGGAAGAAACAACACTGACGGCTGCTGAAGGAAAGGCTGATGTTTCACATCTGGCTTTACGTTACTTGGAAAGACCTGACTTATGCAGGATGGATGCTCGGCATCCCTCAGCTAACCAGATCCCACCAACACTCATTTTGAAATGCCTTTTTTTATTACCTTTTTTCCAGGCTTTTGCATAGTCTAGATGCTGAGCGTTAAAATTGTGTTATAAGAGGGCATAAGGCATTGGGATAAGTTATCTGCATCCTGAAAATACATCCCTGGGGTCCTGTGGGGGGAAGCAGGCTGGTGGGGCTTCCCTCCCAGTGCAGAGATAAGCGTGCCATCTAGAGGAAATCCCCTTTATTGCCAGGACTGGCAGCTGAAAATTATCCAATAAAGCATAATTAACCTCTGGCTTCAGAGAAAATCCTCCATCCGTGCCCTGCTGCTCCAGGCTACTGCAGAGGCATGTCACAGCAGGCTGGCTATGCGCCGAGGCATCGGGGCAGCTCAGGAAGGCCCCAAGCGCTTGGGGGCCATCCCAGCCCATGCTGGCATGTGTTGGCCTGTCCCTTCCCCATAAGCGATGCCAGCTGTTCAGCCCCCCTGGTATGGGCATTTGGATGTAAAGGAGGAGAAGGGGATGCGGGTGTTTCCATAGCGCATGCTCTCTACCATGTCCACCTCTGAGAAAGGTAAGGAGGCTGCACATACCACAGGATAAGAAGGCTGTATATATCATATAATGCCCTCCAGTGGCTGCTAGCAGCAGTCCTGGACCTATGGGTGCCAATGCCTGAGCCATAGGTGAGGTGCGCTAACGGCAGGGTCACCTCCTCCACTACCAGCTCCCACCCTGTGGAGCACAGCCCTGCAGAGCCCCTGGGGGGCTGATACCAGTGTGCAGGGTACAGCACCACGGTGGGTATGGGGTCTGGCATGGGGCAGATCCATATGTCCACTCATTTTTCCTAAGGAAAAAATCTCTTTCATGGCTAACTTCCCAGGCTGGACTGCTCTCATATGCTACTGCTGTCATAGGCACGCTGATCCAAACCTTCAGCCACGGTTGTAGGTCTGGGACATGTGATGTGGGAGCACGTGGGACAGCAAGTACCAAAGATCTCGTACCCTCTTGTGGTCAGAGTCAGCCCATTGAAGCCCACAGCATCCATATCTCACACTTGCCACTCTTTCTTTTTCTACCGCTACCATTACCAGTGAACAGCACATCTGCAGTCACCAGCACAAGGCTGTTGTCCCACTAATAAAAACAAATCCTTCCAGCCCTACAGATAATTGAAAAGCAGTGATCTAGATCCAAGCAGAGGGACAAGCGCTACTGCCCAGCAGGTAGCTGTCTTGTGAAAATGGGAAGCCTGGCAAAAACAATTTCAGAGATGGAGAAAGAGCAGGGAAGATCTCATATGAGAGAAAACTTATTCTGCAGAAAAAGCAGGTGCATGCTTAAGCAAAGACTATTTGGAGAGGAGCTGCTATTGCATTGATTTGCTCATATTCTGCAGTATTTTTTTACATTTTCTTCACTTTTTTAAAATGAAGATTATTTGTGCTTTTCTCACCATCTCAGAAGCTCCCCAGGATGCTGCTCTCCGGTACTCCCAAGCAAGGCTGAAGCCCAGCAACATCCGCAGCACCTTTGTACTTTTAATAGCAATCCTGTTTCCATTCTGCACCCTCCTCACCTTTTTCTCCCCCACACCTGGGGACTCTCAGGCCCGATTCCTAGCTGATGTCTTGGAGATGCTGCTCTCACTGCTCGCACAGTTGTTGTTCCTTCTGCTCCATGGCAGGGAGGGAAGCCATGGATGTCCTCATGGCTCATCATTTGCCACTCACATGGAGCGAAGGGCTTCGTGGCATTGCCCTAGGAGCTTGTGTGCTTTGTAGGTCTCTTATTTCCTGTCATTACTGAGAAGAGACTAGTTGTAATAAAAATCTGGGCTCCGATCCTACAAACACTTATGCCTGAGCTTAACTCTAAGCACGTGAGCCGTCAAAGGGGTCTATTCATGTGCTTAAAATTTAAGCATGTGCTTAAGCGTCTGTAGGCCTGGAGTCTGTCAGTGCAGGGATTTGTGCCTTAAGCCCATATTCTGGGTCATTATCCTTTTCATGTCTTCTCTGGCATCTCAGAAGATGCTTCAAAGGGGAATTTTCAAGTTCTTCAATAAACTTTGCCTTCCTGAGCAGCCTGGATTCTTGCCTATTCTATGGGGCAATTCTCCTCCATTGCCTCCCCTCCCCCTGTTAGCGATAATCCTGTGCTATTTCATGCTTGGCCAGACAATTAAGCCCTCTTGCTGCTTGGCTCTGTCTTTGTTATGTATAATTGTTCCAAATAATTAGCCACTATTGCATGCTATTCTGAAACTACTTTGTATTGCAATTATACTTAGAGGGTGAGCATCAGCTCGGGGAGAATCCAAGCAGCAGACAGCCTGGAAAGAAAGGGCTTCGAGCTGGGGGAAGATGGATATGCGCTTAAACCAACACTGCAGATAAACCTAACAATAAGTAACCAGTGAGGAGTAAATGTTGCTTGAAGAGGGCCTGCAGCTGATGGGGTCTGGGCAGGAAAGCCCAAGGGTGGGCTGCAGGGTCTTGGCCAGGGTGTCACCTGGCTGCCACCTCGTGGGTGCTGGCTATGGTGCAGGAGGCAAAACCATACTCCGCTTCCATCACTTCCGTGGTGACATGAAGAGAGCACCTTGGCGAAGTGGCCAGTTTTGCCATCTCCATACAATGTAGGGAGTGCGTAACTATGCTGGGATGCGTTTGGGGTCTGGCAGGAAAATGTTCCCTAATCGTGTCTTTGGGATGGCAAAATTTGTGATTTCTTGAGGGTAAAGACTCCAAACGATGAGATCGGATCAACAGCTTCCTGTTTTCCCACTGGCAAACACATCTCTTGGATGAGTGCTGGATAGGATGCTCAGAGGAATTACAGCTCCATGTGAAGCATCTTTTTGAAACTGAAAATAATGTGGCGCAGCAGAGTCCTCTTCGCATTAGTCTCTTGTCTTTCAAGCAGGGAATATCTGAAAAGGATATAACAAGACCTGGGCTGGCCTGACCTGCACTGGTGAGTTAATTCCTCTGCTGAAACCCATGGCCTGCTCTGAGCAAAGAGCCAGGATGGCTAGTGACAATGTGCTTGGAAAATGTTGTGCTTTTTGAGATCCATTTTCTCCAGCCAGGTTAGACCCCTTGAAGCCTCCTGAAAATGGATCTACAGGCTGGGTTGGTTTCCAACACCCGGTTAGCAGAAGGAGTTTTAAAACCAAGTAGAGAAGTCTGCGGTGCAGATGGAAAACACGCAAAATGTCTGAGACAGTCGGGCCCACTCTCTGCAGATGTTGTACACTGCTTCCTTTGACTCAGCAGAGCCGATGCAAATGGAAAATGAACTTTTCCCAGGCGTGCATGTAACTGGTTCAGGTGCATCATTCTTCCATGCAGCACCCTGAGGTGCCATGAGCCAGGGCTGCTTGTTGGTGTTGAGATGGCACAGTTGATTCAATACAGGCATAAAACCAGTTGTTGCAGTGTAACCACTTCAGCAGTCCCAGTACAAAGACCATGAAATGAATGGACCTTGGATGCTCTCCCAAGAGCTTGTAGGTGGCACGCTTCCACGGCTCAGGCTCTGCTGCCTTGCTGCTTAACTGCAGCCTTACTTGCCGTAAGAATCAGGCCAGCCCCCAGCTCTGCCATTCACGTATATTGCATAGCACATTTCAAACACAACGTCAGGCTGCCAATGAGGCTGGCTGCTGCAGAGAAGTGCTCCTTCATCACTGCCCCTCACCTTTGGTCCAGGGCCCAGATTCTTGCTGTGTTTTCACTTGTTTCTGTTTTCACTCTAGGGAGGGGGGACAGCCAGCACCATCCAGCCCTGTGTCTTGTCCCCAGCCATGGCCTGCAGCGGATGCCATGGAAAAGGGTAAAGGAGGGTATAGCCAGAGAAATCCTTCCTCTCTGAAACGTTCCCAGAGTCAGTAATTGGTGTTTTAGGCATTTCTCAGCCTGGAGGTTGCATCCAGCTCACTGTGTTTAATAACAACCCTCCCTGAACGAGCCTCACCCCGTTCTCATCCTGACCGTACCCCAAACCTCCACCATGTCCTGCCCCTCCCCACGGAGCCGTCAACAGGACAGACTACCAAGGCCGGGATGCTGCCGGTGCACGCTGAGCCCCCCCGGCCGGTCCCTGGGCCGGTGGCGGGGGCCGGGAGCGGCTTCCCAGGGCTTTCCACTGGAGGTCAGTGTCGGCACACCCGTGGGGTAAGGCGGCGGCGGGCAGGGCAGCGTTGCTCTGGCCCTGTTCGAACACAGCGGCTGCATCACCCGCTCCTGCCCGAATACGAAGGATCCACACATCAGGGACCCGAATATAACGTAGCAGAGGTGGTGACAGACCCCCGATACCCTAAGATGTAGCTCAGTGCTCGGGCAGTGCTGACTCCCGGGGCTAATTTGTTAAAAACTCGGGCTGGCAAAGCCAATCTCACCCAGTCCCACTGCACCCACTGCCCATCTCCCTCTCACCGGCTGACTTCACCGACTCAATCTTAACCTCAGAGAGACTCCACTGACTGTTCTTCAAGCCATGTATTTGCAAAGAGCAAAGCATTGCATAGAATAAAAGCTAGTCATGGTATAAAATTTCCAACGCTGGGACTGCCAGTGGTCAGCTGGCAGCATCCAGACAAAATCTAACACTACCAGAGGGACCGACAAGTTCTTCGGGAAATGTGCTTTGACTAAAATTTCAGCTAATGCTGTGTTTGTTTGCAACCAGGTGGAAAACACTACTTATAGCTTGGGAATATCAGCTGGAAAGAGCATTTCTTATTGCTTGTTTTAACCTTTAAGGAAGCTGTAGGAAGGTGGTACAAGCATGAAACACGCAGAACGCTGCTGTATGCAGCAGACGCGGCAGCTCGGTTGGTCCTCCCCGGGCAGCCAGTATTTCCCAGAGGAAAACAAGCATCGTTTTCAAACCAGCTCATTGTGGTTATTTGTTTCTGAACATGCAGCCTGAGAGATCTGAATTCAGCCTGATTTGCAAAGAGCCATTCCCTGAGAAGTCAGACTGTCTTGGCCATAGCCCTGATGGCTACCCAAATCTCTTTGGTGCTCGGGATCAACTCCAACCCCCCCGCTGCATCTCACAGGCTCGAGACAGGGCTCTCCCCACCGCAGGATGTCCAGAGGACCACTTGCCATCACCCTGAAGGATGACATTCATTCCACAATCTTGGAGGGCAAAGAAAGTTTTGCCTCTGGCTTTTGTGTGAGCAAGATCGAGATAGTTATGACTGTCATTACTTAATATTCCCTAAACTCCCTAAATAAAGAGGGGAGGATTTCAAAGGAGACTTGGTTTCACAACTGAAATCTGGGTGATAATTACTCCTGTTTCATTCAAATCCCTCTTATTCACTAAACAGGGACAACGTAAAGACACTAAAACAGATGAAGGGCTCAGGTATAAACTTTACAAAGCTTAAAACTACTCTGTCGCAGCAAGGCTCATGCTTTACATGACACTTTAATCCTACTCATTTGCTAGATTCACCCTAACTGTAAACAAAGCTTTGAAATGAAAGCTTAAAAGCCTGGTTGGGATACATTAAGTTAACCAAGAAGACACTTTTAAGGCATTAGTTTAATGACAATCACAATACAAGTTGCCAGAGGTTTGTGCGTGTGAGGATTAATATCTACAGGAAAAAGAAAAGGGGTCTGTTCCCCATGCTTTCAGCTTTTTTGGCAGCGTAAGGCCCTCAGGGAGGGTGGCTTATTGCTGCTTGCAGGGGGCTCTGGGTTGGGGCTGTCTGGCAGATGGGCAGATACAGGGCCCTGGGAAGATGTGCAACCCAATGCATCTGCTCTCTCCAAGCCAGGTTTTCCGGGATCCAGTCCACTGCGGTGACTCTTGCTTCATGTCAGAGCCCCCTTGGCTGAAAAGAACCCTCTTGCACAGGGACAGGGGAGAGACGGGTCTCCTGCAGACACCCCTGAGATCTGGAGCTGGGTGCATGCTCTCCAGAGAGTCCATGGCAGGAGGGCACAGGTGGCTGGAGGAGAGAAGCAAGCCACAGTCCAGCCCTTCAGGCACCCTGAGCCCCCCGGCTCCACCAGCACTTGAGTTAACACCCAGAGATGCCAGGAACTTGGAAAGCTTTTCCCGACACCGGCTCCCCACTCCTGCAGGGCTCCAGCGTGACTGGGGAGGAGCAGGCTCAGCCCAGTCTAAGATGTCCCAGCTCGGCCACCTCTTCCCATTGCATCCCACCCAAGCAGAACAACAGCATCTCCTGCCCACCCCCTCCACCCAACATTGTTTTCCTTTCATGCCGGTACTTGGTTCTCCCCTACCTCAACAACCCTCCTGCTAGCGGTGCAAACCCAGCAGAGTCCCAGCCTGGCACCTGGTGATGCTGGAAGGAAGCCGGCAGACCCAGCGCTTGGGGCATGTGCCTGGCTCTGACCTCCTGGATACTTAGGCAAGACTTCAAAAGTGCTTTTGTTTGCAAAACATTGCAGGATCAGGCCCTGGGAACGAATGTGATCTATGACTGACAAGTGTCTTTTCTACTGACTGTCCTTTCAAGCAATTATTTCAGCATGCCCCCAGTCCATCTATAGAGACATGTACGTTACGGACAGGAATGGCACTTTGCAAACTTTCATTAGATAGAAGATCTCTGTCTGTAGATATCTTCTGTAGAGAGCCCAAGTATTTTAAGGGATAAGCTTTTTCACAACAACCTTTCTGAGCAGGGCTATCACTAAAGGAAAACCACAGAAGCTGCTGCTGGGCCAGTGTGAAAGCTGAAAAGGTGAAGCTGGAGGGACCAGAGAGGAGACCCAGAGCCCAGTGGCTCAGCCGAAGGCAGCAGACCAGAGCTAGGCCCGTTTTTAGAGGCAGATGAAGCCCCAGTTTTAAGGAGACCAAGAGAAAAAAAAGCATTTTCTTTCCTCCCCTCTCATACTAACCCCACTCAGTTTCTACAGAGTACACGGGATAAAAGAATGAAAAGCCACAAGCTCCCAAGCTGTGGGCAAAAGCAGACCCCTGGGGTACCCACCTGTACTCCCAGCTTTCAGTCATGACCAGCAGCTGGGGAATGAGATGCTCAGTTTTGCACCAAAGCTCAACAGACCTCCAACTCCTCCTTAAGCAGGAGGAAAATGCAACAGGGACCGCGCGACATACTGCTCCGCTTTAGAGGACACCCTTGAAAAACAGGACAGAAATCCTAGCTTGTCACTTTTACCCAGAGGATGTTTAAATTTAAAAAAGCTAAACCTGTGGATGGGGAATTCTGCCTTCAAACCTGGCAAGACGGTCTGGCTGGCAGTCCTGTAAATAGAGAGCAGCAGCCCAGCCAGTGAACAGGTTGGAATTTTAATTGATTTTGTTGCTAGGAAGGAAAGCTACTATCTCCTAATTTGATGTGCTAAATCAGAATTTCACTTGCAAGGGATTCCTCAGAGGGAAGACTCGTTCCCTGCTATGCAAGTGGAAACCATCGAGTCCAGTAAGAGCTGCGTGGGCAAACCTTGCAGGTGAGGGAGAACTTCTTACAGCCTTCACACGGCTCAGCAGTGTTAGTTACCAATCACTTTTTAAAAAATCATAATAAAATAGAGAGCTTTAGAAAGTGTCACTAAAAATTTAAGACGTGGCAGTGTCACAACAGCAGCATGAGTCTGTCTCCCACTGGTTACAAGACTGATAATTTCCTCTCGCCAAGGTCTGGCTGGAGCCAGAGGAACGGCAGCACTGGACTGTTGGAAGAAACAGCTTTATTTTAAAAAAGTCCTTTCTAACAATAGTAAAATAGTAAAAAGAAGTAGTCAGGGTGGGTTTTTTCCCTACAGAGGAAGGAAATTATAAACATCTTAAATATTCATTTAAAATCCAGTGAATTGGTTTAGGGGGGGTTTTTTTTGGTAACTCTCATTCCCATTACAGAGGAGGCACCCAGGTACGAGAGGAGACAGCCATTCGCAGGACAGTTCCTGCTCTCTGAGTTCCTGCACGTTACACCATGCACCCACCTCCTGGGTGTGCTTCTCCTCACCCCAGGGGTGCCCTGGGGTGCTCAGGGTGCCCTACCGCAGCCTGGGTCGGGCTGTGCGGAAGGGACAACCCCTGGGCTTGGGGAGCCTTGCCTGGCAGATGCAGCCAGAGAGCACCTTTTCCAGGAGGGGATGAGGCAGAAAAATAGATCACCTTGCCTCCAGTTAAAAATAAGCTGAGAAAGAGAGGAGTTATGTGCCCCCGCAGGTGTGTGTCTGCACACAGCCAGAGGCCGGGGACCCCCAACCCCACCCCAGCCAATCCCCACAGCAGGGAGAAGTCTGCATGTCCAGAGATGCTTGTGGGAGCCTGGGGATGTCCAGCCAAGTCCTCCCTGACCCCATCACATGTACCGCTCCAGGCCAGCAGGGAAATTGGGCTGCCTCATGTAGGTGTTGCTGGAGCCGAACTGGCCGAGGGGTGACGCAGAAAGCCCCAGGAGCTGCTCGCCGTGCTCGGCACAGGCCGGGGGCCGCATGGCTGGCAGGGCCAGTCTGTTGGAAGCCCCATAGAGCTGCGGGCTGCTGGGTGAGTAGCTGCCCTGTGCCACAGGCAGGTGGGGGGGCGAGGCAGCGTAGGGGTAAGCCAGGGTGTTGGGGCCAGCCCGGCCCAACAATCCGGGGCTGACGGGCTGCGTCTGGAAGCAGGGAGGCTCAGAGCTGCTGGCGGAGCAGGCAGGAGCCAGGTCGGTCCCAGGCAAGCCCAACGATGGGTGGCCCAGCTCGGCAGGCGGCGAAGGCTGCAGGGCCTGCTGCCCGCTGATGAGGCTGTCGATGCTGAACATCCGGGGATGCTGCCCCGGTGGTGCTGCCCCAGCTGCATAGGGGTGGAAGACGGTGCTGGAGAGCTGGGGGCTGTAGCCAGGTGAGCAGAGGGTGTTGGGGTAGGGTGCTGCTGGTGCTGCGGGGCGGCCGGCGGGAGGGGGCATGAAGGCGCTGGAGTTTTGCATGTAGCCGGGGTAGGTGGTGATGTCGGTGCGCTTGAAGCGCTTCCTACGGCGCAGGAAACTCCCGTTGTCAAACATGTCCTCGGCGGCCGGGTCCAGCGTCCAGTAGTTGCCCTTGCCGGGATGCCCGGGTTCCCGGGGGATCTTGACGAAGCAGTCGTTGAGGGTGAGGTTGTGGCGGATGCTGTTCTGCCACTTCTTGGGGTTCTCCCGGTAGAAGGGGAAGCGCTCGGTGATGAACTTGTAGATGCCCCCCAAGGTGAGCTTCCTCTCGGCGGCGTTGGCGATGGCCATGGCGATGAGGGCGATGTAGGAGTAGGGGGGTTTGCCCCGCTGCACCGGCCGCTTCCTCCGGCGGCCCCCGGCGGGGGGC